>JAVSCE010020893.1:0-15096 GCA_032199065.1 Smutsia gigantea
GGTGAATCCATCAGGCCCAGGGGTTTTGTTCTTGGGTAGTTTTTTGATTACCAATTCGATTTCGTCACTGGTGATTGGTCTGTTTAGTTTTTCTGTTTCTTGCTTGGTCAGTCTTGGAAGGTTGTATTTTTCTAAGAAGTTGTCCATTTCTTCTATGTTTTCCAGCTTGTTAGCATATAGATTCTCATAATATTCTCTTATGATTCTTTGTATTTCTGTGGGGTCCGTCGTGATTTTTCCTTTCTCATTCCTGATTGTGTTTATGTGTGTAGATTCTCTTTTTCTCTTAATGAGTCTGGCTAGGGGTTTATCTATTTTGTTTATTTTTTCAAAGAACCAGCTCTTGGTTTTATTGATTTTTTCTATTGTTTTATTCTTCTCAATTTTATTTATTTCTTCTCTAATCTTTATTATGTCCCTCCTTCTGGTGACTTTGGGCCTCATTTGTTCTTCTTTTTCCAATTTCAGTAATTGTGTCTTTAGACTATTCATTTGGGAATGTTCTTCCTTCTTTAAATAGGCCTGGATTGCAATATACTTTCCTCTTAGAACTGCCTTTGCTGCGTCCCACAGAAGTTGTGGCTTTGTGTTGTTGTTGTCATTAGTCTCCATATATTCTTTGATTTCTGTTTTGATTTGGTCGTTAACCCATTGATTAATTAGGAGAGTGTTGTTAAGTCTCCATGTATTTGTGAGCCTTTTTGATTTCTTTCTAAAATTTATTTCTAGTTTTATACCTTGGTGATCTGAGAAGTTGCTTGGTAGGATTTCAATATTTTTGAAATTACTGAGGTTCTTTTTGTGGCCTAGTATGTGGTCTATTCTGGAAAATGTTCCATGTGCACTTGAGAAGAATGTGTATCCTGTTGCTTTTGGGTGTAGAGTTCTGTAGATGTCTGTTAGGTCCATTTGTTCTAGTGTGTTGTTCAGTGCCTCTGTGTCTTTACTTATTTTCTGTCTGGTTGATCTGTCCTCTGGAGTGAGTGGTGTGTTGAAGTCTCCTAAGATGAATGCATTGCTGTCTATTTCCTCCTTTAATTCTGTTAGTATTTGTCTCACATATGCTGGCGCTCCTGTGTTGGGTGCATATATATTTATAATGGTTATATCTTCTTGTTGGACTGACCCCTTTATCATTATGTAATGTCCTTCTTTATCTTTTGCTACTTTCTTCGTTTTGAAGTCTATTTTGTCTGATACAAGTACTGCAACACCTGCTTTTTTCTCTTTGTTGTTTGCATGAAATATCTTTTTCCATCTCTTCACTTTTAATCTGTGTATATCTTTGGATTTGAATTGAGTTTCTTGTAGGCAGCATATAGATGGGTCTTGCTTTTATATCCATTCTCTTACTCTGTGTCTTTTGATTGGTGCATTCAGTCCATTTACATTTGGGGTGATTATTGATAGATATGTACTTATTGCCATTGCTGGCTTTAGATTCGTGGTTACCAAGGGTTCAAGGGTTGCTTCTTTACTATCTAACAATCTAACTTAACTTTCTTGTTAAGTTATTGTAAACACAGTCTGATGTTTCTTTCTTTCTCTCCCTTCTTATTCCTCCTCCTCCATTCTTTCTATAATAGGTGTTTTATTCTTTGCCTTTAGTTGGTATTTGGATGGTCTGCTTTCTTTGCTATGATTTTTTTTTCTCTGGTGACATCTTTTTAGCCTTAGGTGTGCTTCCATCTAGAGCAGTCCATTTAAGATATCCTGTAGTGGTGGTTTATGAGAGGCAAACTCTCTTAACTTTCGTTTATCTGGAAATTGTTTAATCCCTCCATCATATTTAAATGATAATCGTGCTGGATACAATATTCTTGGTTCGAGGCCCTTCTGTTTCATAACGTTAAATATATCATGCCATTCTCTTCTGGCCTGTAAGGTTTCTGTTGAGAAGTCTGATGATAGTCTGATGGGTTTTCCTTTGTAGGTGATCTTTTTTCTCTCTCTAGCTGCCTTTAATACCCTGTCTTTATCTTTGATCTTTGCCATCTTAATTATTATGTGTCTTGGTGTTGTCTTCCTTGGGTCCCTTGTGTTGGGAGATCTGTGGGCTTCGGTGGACTGCGAGACTACTTCCTTCCCCAGCGAGGGAAAGTTTTCAGCAATTATTTCTTCAAAGACACTTTCTATCCCTTTTTCTCTCTCTTCTTCCTCTGGTACTCCTATAATGCGAATATTGTTCCGTTTGGATTGGTCACACAGTTCTCTTAATATTCTTTCATTCCTAGAAATCCTTTTATCTCTGTCTGCCTCAGCTGCTCTGTACTCCTGTTCTCTGTTTTCTATTCCATTAACAGTCTCTCGCATCTCATCCATTCTGCTGTTAAGCCCGTCGATCGCTTGTCTGATTTCTGTATTGTCTTTCCTCAGTTCCCTCACTTCCTCCCTCAGCTCTTGCACATTTCTCTGTAGGTCCATCAGCATGGTTATGACTTTTATTCTAAATTCTTTTTCAGGGAGGCTGTGCATTTCCATCCCTTCAGACTCCCTCTCTGGGGTTGTCTGGTTGATTTTGGTCTGAACCATATTCCTCTGTCTTTTCATGGCTGTATAATTTGGTCACTGATAGTTGCCACGTATATCAGCTGGGCTTTTTAAGACTTTAAAAAGAGAAGAAAAAAAAAGATAAAAAAAAGATAAAAAAAGAAAGAAAAAAAGAAAGAAAAGAATAAACAAAAACAAAACAAAAAACAAAACAAAACAAAAAAAACAAAAAAATGCCCACCGGACGTAGATTCTGTGGGAATGCTCTAGGTGGCGCTATTGCCCCACTATTCCACAGCTGTGACTGTGCCGCTCCGCAGGGCCCTTTATCACTCTGGCAGGGGTGGGAACGAATAGGAGGCTGTTGATCTCAGTGAGAAGTGTTAAGTATGGCTACGCTTCCTCAGTCGCCAGCTAAGGTGTCTGAAACTCCCCAGGACTCCCAGCCTGCTGGGCTGAGTGTGCTGGGGCGATCCGGCTCCTCCGCTGGGCTCCTGTCTCTTTAAGACCGCTGAAGAAAGCGCGCACTTTTTTTTTTTCCTTCCCGGGAGCCGGCTGCAAGCACCCTGGCGCGTTCCCCGCTCAGATCCTGCCCCTCTGTCTCTCCAATCTCTGCTGCACTGCGCGATGTGGGTCAGCGCTCCCCGCGCAGATCACCGGGGCTGGCTACTTTGCGGGGTGTACTTCCACTCCCTCCCGGCTCTGAATCCTCTCCTCCCACCGGTGCGCTGGGGTGGGGGAGGGCTCGGGTCCCGCCGGGTCGCGGCTCCGTATCTTCCCCGCCTCTTGGGGTGCCGAGTCCTCTCAGGTGTAGCTGCACGCTGTGCGCTTTCCTGTGTATTCTCGTCTTTCTTTTAGGAATAGATGTATCTTCTGTGTTTTCGTAGATAAATATAGTGTTGGGAGGAGATTTCTGCCGCCCTTCTCACACCGCCATCTTCCCGGAAGTCCACAATTTCTTAAATGGTTAAACATAAGCTTATCATTTTATCCAGCAATTCCACTCCTAGGAATCTACCCAAAAGAAATGAAATCATGTCTACACAGACTTGCAGGTGACTGTTCATAGCAGCATTATTTATAATTACCCCAAACTGGAAATGATATGAATGATCAACAGCTGGTGAATAGATAAATATTATTTATTCCTCTGTAGAAATATTATTCTGCAGCAAAGCAGGATGATACTGATATATGCTGCAACATAAAAGAACTTCAAAAACAGTATGATGCATTAAAGAAACCAGATGAATAAGATTACATATTATATGATTTCATTTATATGAAATACTCAGAAAAAGTGAATTTATAAAGACAGAAAGCAGACAGTGATTGCTTGAGACTGGCATTGGAAGCCAAGATTGACTGCAAAGAAGCTTTAGGAAAGTTTTTTATCATGATGAAATGTTTCAACATTGGAATTTTTTGATGGGTACCCAATTCTAAAAATTTACTAAAAATTCATTGAGTTGTACACTTATAATGAAAGAATTCATTCTTTATGATATGTAAATTATAGCCCATAAAGCTATACAAATACATTGCAAGGTCAGTATGAAATGTATGATTAACCACAATTTTGTGAAATCAAAACTGAACTAACATAATCCATCAAGTGTTCAGCATAACCACGTTGGTTAACTACTGACGTACACTTTCCTAACTAATGAGGAAGAAAATGTCTCATACCTTTTTAATATAACTGGCTATTAAAATGGCCAAGTCAGTAATCCATACATTTATTTAAGTTTTTTGTACATTTGTTTTTAATATTATATGTATTCTTGGGAGTCTTGCTTACAGTGGCATAATTTTATCTAATGTTAGTAATAAGAAAGATAAAAGGATATTTCCAGATTAACACACTTTATGTTCATCAATCCTACCCATATTTATGGTTGCCCACTGTTTTAGTCCATTCAGGCTTCTAGAACAAAATACCACAGACATTTATTTCTCACAGTTCTTGTAGCTGGAAGTCCAAGATTGGGGTGCCAGCATGGTCTGGTGAGGGTCCTTTTCTGGGTCTCAGACTCCTCATTGTATCCTCACACAGTGGAAGGTGCTAAGGAGCTTGGGGGCGTTTCTTGTATAAGAACACTAATCTCATTCATGAGGGCTCCACCCTCTTGACCTAATCAACTCCCAAAGGTCCACCTCCAAATACCATCACACTGGAGATTAAATGGTTTGTGACATAAAAATCTTGCGGGGACACAAACATTCAGACTATAGCACCTACCATACACAAGGCATTTCAGAAACTGTAATTATATACATACTTCTCGAATATGCTCGTCTCGGCTCTTCTTAATTGTAGTTTTGTGCATGTTAGTGTGATTGACCTTAACTCAGATGGAAAATATGGCTGCGCTCATGGCCTAACACACTGAAGATGTCCTTGTCTAATCATAAATGATAAATTATAGGACAAACACTCCCTGCATACCTTCCCCACAATTAAATATTCCGTGTGAACTCAAAGGCTAAGTGGTAATGGGTACCTTGAATGCATAGTATAAATACATAGATGAAACCACACCTAATTAGCTGCCAGCTCATTAGAGAGAGAAATATTTCCAGGAGAGTTTTCGGCAGCACAGCAGTCACACACATTCCATGTTTGACATCTTTGACCAATGTGGACGTGGAAAAATAGAGGAAAAATCAAGTCAATCATTTGCTCATGCAATTAGGGAACATTCTTTTTAGGTCCCTGACCCAGCTTCTCCTGGTACTCTCAAAATTAAGACACCGATTTTCTTGGCTGTAATTTCAATAATTTCAATTATGCTCCTCCTTTACTTTAGATTGTCCAAGGAGGAAATTAAATATTATCAACTTGCCAAACATATATATTTTTTTCCCAATGCAGTCCCTTAGCTCCAATTATTTTCCAGAGATCAACATGACAATTTAACAATGAATTTGTCTTATCTGGAGTCAACTATCATTCTTTCGCAGTTATATATATTAGTTTAAATCATTTGTTTTTACCAGTGAAACCAATCAACTAAACGTCCAAATCTGTCATTTGCTAATTTGATATTAAGGTATAAAGTATTTTGTCAGACTATCATTATAAATATATCTTCATTAATAGTACATGAATACTATATATATGCATATATGTAAACATGCTTATATGTCTCTCTCTTTATAGAGCTATGGATATGAATATAGATCTATTCATGCCCTTATATAATTCCTTCCCCTTGAGTATTGATGGGACCCATTACTTGCTTCTGACCAATAACCAACAAATTAAGGCAAGCTGATGAAATGAGTGTGATGACAAGCACACGATACATGATTATGTTATATAAGATTGTAGCACCTGTCGTGCTGGAGTCTTTCTCTCTGTCACTGGCTTTGAGGAAGGAATATTTCATGAGGCAAGGAGCTGCAGGCAGCCCTTAGTGGCTGAGGAGGCTGATGTCTCCAGAAAATAACCAGCAAGAAATTGAAATCTTCAGTCTTAAAAGCAAAAGGAAATGAATTCTGCCAACAACCTGTGTGAACTTGGAAGCAAATCCTTCCCCAGGTGAGATCCCAGATCCAGTTAACACCTTGATCGCAATTAAGGCACTGTGATCAATGCCTTGCCTTATAGCTTGGAACCAGTTAAGGCATGTCCAGACTCCTGCTACATAGAAACTGTGAGATAATAAATATGTATGGTTTTAAACTGTTAAGTTTGTGGAAATGTTGCTGTGTAGCAATAAGTAACTCATACAGATTTTAATACCTGAAAATGTGATGTTGCTACAAACTGAACTAAAAACTGTAGGAACGGTTTTGGAGCTAGACACTGGGTGGAAGCTGGAACATTTTTTTTTTTGAGGAGCATGATAGAAAAGCTGAAATGTCCTCAGACAGACTGTAAGTAGAAATTTGGACTTGAAGGATGCTGCTAGTGGAAGCAGGTCAAATATTTTCTGATCTATGACACCAGGATTAATATGTTCAATTAGTTTGTCATGAAGTAAAATCAAACATCTGAGACTAATTATTAAAGTATTCTTCTTTTTAAGAGAACTAAAAATGTTTTTTTCTCATTCAAGAATGACTAAAAAGGACAGCTTTCTGTCCTTGGGCAAGACATACCACCGTAAAGTGAAGTGAGGTTGTCAACTGTAAATTAAAGTAGGAGTTCATAAGCAGTGATTTTCAAACGATTCTGGGAACTGACTTCTCTTTACAAATGAAAGCTGGTGCAGGAATGCAATAGGCATGGAGGAAGCACTGGGCAGCCCATATCCTGCCCACTTAGCTTCTTTCACCCTTCTCCAGCATCATGCCCCCTAATGATGCTCCTTGGAAACTAGGTTAGTCACACAGTTAGGAAGCCTTTAAACTGCGTGACCCAGCGTCAAGTGAATATCAACTAGCTCATTAATGTCCGCACTCAGACGACAAACACACACACACACACACACACACACACACACACACACACACACACACACACACCATGTGTGGATCATTTAATACCTAAATCAAATAATCATGGAAAAATTATTTGTTATTTGTTTACAAGTAGATACTTTACATCCAACCTGGAGAAGCTTGAGGAAACACTTTACAAAAGTCTGTAAATGTTGTATGTTAAGAGCAGTTCAGATCAAAGGACAATGCACAGTTTGTTCTGAACCTCAGAAATCAGCCAGGCCCTAAATTCTTGTCTCAAAAAACTTGATCAACGATTGGGGTAAAAATACTTTTTTCTAGGTCTAGGATATCAATCTTTTCATCACATTATGTGTCTTGAAGAAATTTTGACAGGTTTATGTGTGACATAAAGATCACCTGTAAAATGGGAAGTCTATAATTATATGCTTTGTAGTCACCTGCTCCCTTCAGGCAGTCTTCCCTCAAAATTAATCAAGAAGCTCTCCCCAGGGAGACTCTTACCCTCATAAACTAGTAACTTGTTAAATATGGAATTAAATTATTTTGTTGTATCACTACCAACTCCATTTAGAAAAGAAAAAAAAGAAGCCCTTTGTAAATAAAAGGGAAAGCCATAGAGCTGGGACCAATATAGACTTGCATAAGCCTTGCTTAATCATTGGTAAATAGGAGAAAAACACCCCAAACTCTTCTTATTTTCCCAGCCCTGAACTGTCATTTACAGTAATGAGGTTATGACTGGGCAGCTAGGCACTTAGCATGGATTCCACCGCTTAGTCCTCAGTTATACTGCACAAAACCATTGTTGTAAACACTTACACAAGAGAAGCTGAATCACAGTGAAACCAAAAAATCTTGCTTAAAGTCACTTAGCTAGTACAGGACAGCTAAGTTTCTGATTAATCACAGTGAAGAAATCGATAAATAGATAAGGAAAAAACAGCTTTGAGTGTGTGTGTGTTTTGTCTATCTGTGGCTGAGACTCTGGCTAGTTTGATTTATGTACCTATGGCTAAGACTTTTTCTAGGTGTGATAGAGGATTACGGAGTTGTTCCATTCATTCATTTATTCACATGATAAGAACTTACTAGACATAGCTATATGACAGTAAATGATCGGGCTTCCTTAGGAAGAAGATGTGGTCCTTGACTTCATGGAAGTTAAATTTTAGTTGGAGAGAGAAAAATATTAAACCAAATTAGTGTGATAAGGTGTAACAATAACTACGATAACTAGTGTGCAGGATGCCTCAGGAATGCAGGCGTGGACCCTTAAACTAGTTTGAATATAACGCATTTATGACAATCACATTTTTTCACACATACACACATGTACATTGTAAATACATTCACAAACATCTAAAAGTTTCCTATTTTCTATGTTGAAGTGAGAATGCATCTTGTAGGAAATTTGCTCTATTGATTCCTAAGTGACTTTAGGTTAAGTGCCAACAAATATGTGTGACGTGGGAAGAGATAGTCACTGTCAATCTAAATTGATAGATGGTTACTTTTCAGCTGAGCTTTGCACAGCCTTGAGGGATTGGCCCTATGGCCATCAGTGATCAATGCCTCTTGTTGGTCAGTGATAAATTGACTTTGCCATCCTAGTTACCTTCTGAAAAAACCTTCCAAAATATCCTGCTCTATGTCTTTCAAAAAGCGGTGAGAAATCTCATGGGGACAAATTGACATCACTGCTAACCTTCCATTAATTTCATTGTCTGACACCTTTGTGAGTGTGGGATCTCATTGTTAGTGATTTCAGGCATCTTCAACAGTATGTCACATGCATTCATGGCTACTCAAGGGCACCCCAGGGCTGTTGGTGTTCCTTTTAACTCTCTCTCTTAAGGGGTGTCCTCCCTGACACTGGTTTCCTGGGGATGGTCTGGCCCTAGGGATAACTATTTGCTCCTAAAGGTAAAGGATAATAATTTCCTCATTTCTGCATTATTTGTTCTTCAGTGAGTTATCCATTTTAGTCAGGCTATTATTTTTGCTTCCCACATAGAGCTCTTTATCAAAGTGCTGGAATTGCATAATGTTGGCCTATCCACTGCCATGTTGTAAAAAAGAACATACTATCTTCTCAACTTTGAATCCTCTCCCTGGACCACCTCAGAATTCTGGAGTTCTTCCCCCTTGGTGGATCCTCTCAGAAGCTCCACATGCCCTTTGCAGTTTTGTGACTGTGTTCCCTGCACTTTAAGCTCTTCTGACCTACCTACACGTGTCTCAGCTCAACGCAGGACGTGGTCCCACTTCTTTCCCCATGAGCTTCTTTGGCTCCCAGGTAAACCAGTATTTGCTAGGAGATAAAAGGAAAAAAGACAGAGGTGTGTGTGTGTGTGTGTGTGTGTATGTGTATGTGTGTGTGTGCATGTGTGCGTATGTGTGTGCAGAGACAGAACATCTTAGGCAAGATACTTTGAAACAGTAGTCCTGTGCTTATTAGGACATCCCATTGAAATAAGATTTCTGATTATGGTAGAAATTACTGAGGACCTCAGCACCAAAGGGATAAGATTCTTTATTATTCATATGACTATGAAAATTCTTCATATATACATACTGTGAAGGGAGACTAATTGTTAAGTTGTAAAGAGAGGGAGGAAAGCCCGAGCTGAGAGAAGTGAGGTGACAGGACTGTGTGGAGGGTTGTAGAACCCTGGCTTATCAAAGGGTGATTACTAGAAAATGAGAAGAGGAGGAGAAAAACACAGCAACCAGTCGAGGTCGCTGGAATCCAAAATAAAAAATGGAGAGGTAGCCTGATTTCTCACAGCCCAGAGAGGAGAATTAGAAGCCCCCAGATACCACGGGCTGCAACCTTCTCATCTGTCCTGCCTTCAGGCCCCAGCTCTGTCCTTGCTCACTCTACTGCAGCCACAGAGAGTCAGGAGTGTTCCTCGACCAGCCCTTCTGCACGGAGTGCTTCCTCCTTCATGTCCACATGGCCAACTCTCTCACTGCGTTCCAGGCTCTGTTCCGTAGCCATCTTCACAATATATTTCAACCTGGACTTCCAACCTTTCAAAAACTGTGACCCTAGCATCCTAATTCCCCCATACCCTACATTTTCCATGGCATTTTCACCCTCTTTCATACAAATAACATCCTTATTATTTCTATTGTGTCTAGCTAAAGTTCCACAAGAGAGGGACACTTGTCCTCCCTCTCCTACCCTGACCGAGGCATCCCGAGTCTAAAGTCAGCGTCTTGTAAGGGAATGAATACAGGTACGGGCTGCAGGTCAGAGGCACTGTGTAGTCACAGGGGAAGGCTCTGGACGCTAAGATGGCTGAGTCAGAGCCGGCCATCTGGACAGATGACTAGCTAAGATTCTCTGGTCTGGGCTGACGGGACTTGGAGGGGAAACGTGGTTGAATAGCTGTGGCTCTGCTGCTTCCTTCCCTCCCAGCAGAGACCCCAGTGGGAAGGTCAGCAGGCCAGATTTCCTGCATAGGTTTGGGGAATTTGAAAGTGATGTAGATCTTTTGTGATAGAGACAATGCTGCCCGGTCATCAGACCAGTTTCTTCTTTCAGGACACATTTCTAGACTGTTTCCTAGCTCCCTTCCATGTCGGCGGAGATGATGTGATTAGTTCTCACCAATGGAGTGTGAGTAGAAGTGGCGCATATTATCTTCCGGCATTGCTGAGGGATCAAAGCCCGGTGAACTTTCTCCTCTCCTCTTCCTTCACCTTTTTGTTAGTGACAATGTCTCCAACAGAGACTTCTATGAGATGGAAAGAAACCATATCTTCGAATGACTATGGAATAGAGCCTCTCAACATACACAGGATCGCAATGTAAGAAAGAAACAAACACATCTTTATTGCGTTACTAGCCTGGCTTTGGGGATTATTACTCAGAGTAACAAATCATCTGTTCCGTGTAACCTAAAGGAGGTGGCAAGCCTTACGAGAACAGCTTGTTTTATGGTATATTAACATATATAGGGCTCAAGGTCCCCCATTGCATAAGATAAAAGTCTAATATACATCACAATGTGGTCATGAAGTTGAAATTAAGCTTGTTTACAGAAAAATAAAATTGCATTTCTAAATTCTCTGAGTTTCTGGATTGAAAGTAATGTAGTCATCAGTTGCTTACTTAGATAAGTCTACACCTGTCCCTTCATATCTTATGTCTGTTTTTTGCACTCATATAGAGCAGGAATGGACATCTAACATTATAAAAACAAAAGAGGTGGCTTAAAGAATTGTCCACTTAATACCAAGACAACGCCCCACATCCCCCAATGTGCACACATTGTCTTTCCCATTACATAGGACATTTCTTATCAACATACCTCTATGTGTGTAAGTATTTGGGGAAGTCCTCCCCTGAGTCCTCTGTAGCAGAACCAGGCCTAGTGTCAGGCAGATGGGAGCATTTATGCTGTCTCTTAAATCTCTTGCTTTCCTTAGTTTTCTTTGCTGTAAGTTTATTTGGTAAGTGCAAACTTCCTTAGACAAATCAACCTACAGTCAAGATGTACAGACGATCCTTAAAGAGAAAATTATTAAGTAATAAGATCTTTGACTCATTCTCATCAAAGATTACAATTTAAGCCCTAGAACAGAAACTTAAACATTAGGTGAACAATGTAGATGATAAATGGAAAAGGAAAACAAAAAAGAGGCAAATTTGAAATCTATGAGAAGTCAAGATTAAAAGATCCTAGAGGATACGCCTCTTACTGGTATTTCTTCTTGATGTTATGGTTATGGTAGTTATCTCCATAAGTGGACGGAGGGCTGCACTGCGTTGTGTAGTTCACTGAAGCTGGCCCATTAGCCTCATCTGGCTTATAAAACTGTACCCTGCTACCAGGTTTGACATTATTAAGTGATTGTCTAGAGCCAGGTCAGACAAGCTACAGCCTTAGGGCCAACTCCCATCTGTCTGTTTTTGTAAACCAAGTTGTATGGGAACTTTTTCTACATTTGTTTATGTATTGTCTATGGCTGTTTTCATAGTACAACAGCAATGTGGAGTAGTTACGCAAAACTGAAAATATTTACTCTCTGATCCCTTACCAAAAAGTCATGCCACCCCATGCACTCATGCACGGTATTTGTACCCTTCTTGCTACCACACTCTATTTAGTGCAATAATGGTGTCTTTGTCTCATCCCTTGAGTTGGTTTTAAGCTGCTCGTAGTTAGTCTGTGTATGTATATGAGTGCCTTTTTTATCTTTCTACAGACAAAGAACAATAATTATTTGCTGAGTTGAGTTGAATTGAATATAAATCAACAAATGTTACAATTTTACTCGAGGAAAGCTGTAATCAGGTTTTCACATATTTGGACCCAATATTTGTTTAACATTTCTACAAAGTTCATGCAATTACCTTGTCTGGCATTATTTTTTTATATTTTCTATTTAATAAAATAAATTATTTCAATTTTTAAACCTTTTATTACTATGCAGTCATAGCTAGCTATCCATTATAATTCTTTGCCTCTCACGGTGCAATATTGTTGGGAAGTAGTCACCCAGGACACTTTGCAGTTAGTGACGCTATGATGAGGTCTTGCCAGTAAGTGCCTCTTCTGGGGCAAGCCTTTTTTAAGAAGTTGGTGTAACTGCTTCACTTCCTATCTTTTCTATTCTGCCATTAGAGTCCAGTGGACCCTTTTTGCAAAGTTAACAAGATGGAAAGAGTCTGACCAAGACATTTGCACTGGCTGTTTGTGAGTGAGGAATAAGCCCCCATTACATTCATCCTGGGAAACTTGGAGGTTTGTTTTAGAAGCTAAGCTCATAGATAAATCATGTTTCTTAGGCAATCATGTTTTCTTCATCTTTTCCTAACAATTGACTGTCGTCCGAGATACAACATTCATTAACTCATTACCAGGCTAGAATTTATTCCCTTCAAATGGCATCTTATGTCTCTGGACACATGAGGTCTCTACAACAGAGGCAGAGCATATGCACTTAAAAACAAAAGATGTGGCTTAAAGAATTGTCCACTTAATACCAAGACAATGCCCCACATCCCCCAATGTGCACACATTGTCTTTCCCATTACATAAGACATTTCTTATCAACATACCTCTGTGTGTGTAAGTATTTGAGGAAGTCCTCCCCTGAGTCCTCTGTAGCAGAACCAGGCCTAGGGTCAGGCAGATGGGAGCATTTATGTTGCCTGCCTCTTAAATGTCTTGCTGTCCTTAGTTTTCTTTGCTGTGAGTTTATTTGGTTAAGCCACATGTGTGACACCAGAATGACTGAAATAACGAATCCAGTTAAACAGGTTTCCTTTTTGATATGACAGCTGCTGCTTAGTTTTGATTTTTTGACAAGAAATTTTATTTTATTTTCACTAAGTGAATCAGATTAAGTCAGTTTTTCCATTGGCAAAAATGGAATCCTTACTCTTGTACATATCAAATGATTTTCATTTGACCTATATGGAATAACAGACATTCAAATATCTTTTTTAGCTGCAGAACTTTTTATTGAAATGAAAGCAGTTACCAGTATGAGAAAAGGATGAATGTCTACATCCTCTGGTTGAAACAGGAGAGCATGCCTAGAGTTGGGACCTTTTCCCTGTGTCTAGGTGGAGGCTCCACACAGATCCCCGAAGAGCCCCCAGCATTTGGTAGGATACAGTTTTAAATCCATTGGAGTAGAGATTTAAATTAAATTAGTGAAATTTCTGTTGGATAGTTGCACATATTTCTTTGGTTCAGTATCTAGGTGTTGTACATTAAAAAAACTGGCAAAGCTTTATTCAAAGAACATGTTTTTAGCTTTGGAAACTTAAATAAATATATTTAAGTGCCATTTACCAGAAAATCCAAATCATTACTCACCTTACCATTGCTTATGGATATAATCAAGACATTTTATTTTGCAGAACATAACCTTTAAAAAAACCTATATTTCTAAAAACCTAAGTAATTCCTTTAGTCAATGAGAGAAACAGAAAGCACGCAGAATGGTAATATGACCCAGAAATAGCATTATATTCTTTCCACATACTGGTTTGGCACATTCTTTTACCTTTGAGTAGAAACAGAAATGAAAATATTTTTAGCTGTCTCTGAGCCTCAGTCAAAGTTAAAATTATTGAGGTTTATTAATGTTTCTTTATAAGGTACATAAAACAGGAATATCTCATCACAATTTTTATATCATAAAATATTTATCATATTTTAATTAACTATATATATACTTATAATCATAAAGCAAATCATAACAAAGTACATGGTTATAGCACATATTCAGTAGTTAACTTTGGTTGGCCTTGTTTATAACAGCTTTACAACTTTAGTCTAGAATTTGAAAATAAATGGAGCAAGAAAATACTCTTTACACAAAAGAAACCTTTAGCCTTAAAAGGGCCCTTTTCAAAGAAGTAAAAATGAAGGACTACTCTGCCATCAAGTGGACATGCTAAGAAATGAAATTTTTTTTCATTGTTTCAAACAGAATTGTATGACATTTCACTGAAATGCTGAATTTGTCCTTAGCAAAGTAGCACCTCTCTTTTTATTGCTTTTGGCAGATTTTGTGAGGATTTATGCATGCATGGGATAAGAGAATTTTCAGAAAGTGTTTTGAAAAATGGGATTTAAGGATTCTAGGATCAAAGCTAAAAAGTGTACAGTGCTGAATAATTGTTTTCATACAGGGAATATCACAAAGTAAGAGCAAGAAAGAAAGGAAGGAAGGAGAAAATGATCTCTTTATTGCATTATTTAAAAGGAGGAACAAACAAAAAAGAAGGATTGTTTAGCAAATTTGAAAGCCTAAAACCAGAAGTCCCCAGGGTTCAAGGAATAATTCTTTACTCTAACATATGGAAAATTTGGCGAAAACAGAAAATGTCTTTTGGAAGAAGTTCTGATGTCTGGGAAGAGGGAGGAAAGGGCAGATGAAGAGCAGCTGCTGAAAGGAAGTGCAGCGCTTAAGAGGAATCCTGCAGCTCGGCAGCTGGGTGAGTGCAGGGCTTAAGTACTGAAGACAGTTCTCTTCTTCACCTAAAAGTTACTGGGTTGTGTGTTAGAAAAACTAGGAGGGAAAAAGTATAAGTAAAGGAGACCTGTCAACACACTGATTACTAACCCTTCATGTTGCCTTGTTAAAATGAAATGGTGTCATAGAAAAGAAGACTGTCAAATCACTTTCTGTCACATCACTGGGAAAGTCATTCTCTAAGTGTTT
>JAVSCE010020894.1:0-47188 GCA_032199065.1 Smutsia gigantea
TCCTTTCTCATTTCTAATTGTGTTTATGTGTGTAGATTCTCTTTTTCTCTTAATGAGTCTGGCTAGGGGTTTATCTATTTTGTTTATTTTTTCAAAGAACCAGCTCTTGGTTTTATTGATTTTTTCTATTGTTTTCTTCTTCTCAATTTTATTTATTTCTTCTCTAATATTTATTATGTCCCTCCTTCTGGTGACTTTGGGCCTCATTTGTTCTTCTTTTTCCAATTTCAGTAATTGTGCCTTTAGACTATTCATTTGGGATTGTTCTTCCTTCTTTAAATAGGCCTGGATTGCAATATACTTTCCTCTTAGAACTGCCTTTGCTGCGTCCCACAGAAGTGGTGGCTTTGTGTTGTTGTTGTCATTAGTCTCCATATATTCTTTGATTTCTGTTTTGATTTGGTAGTTAACCCATTGATTAATTAGGAGAGTGTTGTTAAGTCTCCATGTATTTGTGAGCCTTTTGATTTCTTTCTAAAATTTATTTCTAGTTTTATACCTTGGTGATCTGAGAAGTTAGTTGGTAGGATTTCAATATTTTGAAATTACTGAGGTTCTTTTTGTGGCCTAGTATGTGGTCTATTCTGGAAAATGTTCCATGTGCACTTGAGAAGAATGTGTATCCTGCTGCTTTTGGGTGCAGAGTTCTGTAGGTATCTGTTAGGTCCATCTGTTCTAGTGTGTTGTTCAGTGCCTCTGTGTCTTTACTTATTTTCTGTCTGGTTGATCTGTCCTTTGGAGTGAGTGGTGTGTTGAAGTCTCCTAAGACGAATGCATTGCTGTCTATTTCCTCCTTTAATTCTGTTAGTATTTGTCTCACATATGCTGGCGCTCCTGTGTTAGGTGCATATATATTTATAATGGTTATATCTTCTTGTTGGACTGACCCCTTTATCATTATGTAATGTCTTTCTTTATCTTTTGCTACTTTCTTCGTTTTGAAGTCTATTTTGTCTGATACAAGTACTGCAACACCTGCTTTTTTCTCTTTGTTGTTTGCATGAAATATCTTTTTTCATCCCTTCACTTTTAGTCTGTGTATATCTTTGGATTTGAGGTGAGTTTCTTGTAGGCAGCATATAGATGTGTCTTGCTTTTTTATCCATTCTGTTACTCTGTGTCTTTTGATTGGTGCATTCATTCCATTTACATTTAGGGTGATTATTGATAGGTGTGTACTTATTGCCATTGCTGGCTTTAGATTCGTGGTTACCAAGGGTTCAAGGGTTGCTTCTTTACTATCTAACAATCTAACTTAACTTTCTTCTTAAGTTATTGTAAACACAGTCTGATGTTTCTTTCTTTCTCTCCCTTCTGATACCTCCTCCTCCATTCTTTCTATAATAGGTGTTTTATTCTTTGCCTTTAGTTGGTATTTGGATGGTCTGCTTTCTTTGCTATGATTTTTTTTTTCCTCTGGTGACATCTTTTTAGCCTTAGGTGTCCTTCCCTCTAGAGCAGTCCATTTAAGATATCCTGTAGTGGTGGTTTATGAGACGCAAATTCTCTTAACTTTCGTTTATCTGGAAATTGTTTAATCCCTTCATCATATTTAAATGATAATCGTGCTGGATACAATATTCTTGGTTCGAGGCCCTTCTGTTTCATAACGTTAAATATATCATGCCATTCTCTTCTGTCCTGTAAGGTTTCTTTTGAGAAGTCTGATGATAGTCTGATGGGTTTTCCTTTGTAGGTGATCTTTTTTTCTCTCTCTAGCTGCCTTTAATACCCTGTCTTTATCTTTGATCTTTGCCATCTTAATTATTATGTGTCTTGGTGTTGTCTTCCTTGGGTCCCTTGTGTTGGGAGATCTATGAGCTTCAGTGGACTGCGAAACTACTTCCTTCCCCAGCGAGGGAAAGTTTTCAGCAATTATTTCTTCAAAGACACTTTCTATCCCTTTTTCTCTCTTCTTCCTCTGGTACTCCTATAATGCGAATATTGTTCCGTTTGGATTGGTCACACAGTTCTCTTAATATTCTTTCATTCCTAGAAATCCTTTTATCTCTCTCTGCCTCAGCTGCTCTGTACTCCTGTTCTCTGTTTTCTATTCCATTAACAGTCTCTCGCTTCTCATCCATTCTGCTGTTAAGCCCGTCGATCGCTTGTCTGATTTTTGTATTGTCTTTCCTCAGTTTCCTCACTTCCTCCCTCAGCTCTTGCACATTTCTCTGTAGGTCCATCAGCATGGTTATGACTTTTATTCTGAATTCTTTTTCAGGGAGGCTGTGCATTTCCATCCCTTCAGACTCCCTCTCTGGGGTTGTCTGGTTGATTTTGGTCTGAACCATATTCCTCTGTCTTTTCATGGCTGTATAATTTGGTCACTGATAGTTGCCACGTATGTCAGCTGGGCTCTTTAAGACTTTAAAAAGAGAAGAAAAAAAAGAGAAAAAAAAGAAAAAAAAGAAAAAAAAGAAAAAAAGAAAGAAAAGAAAAAACAAAAACAAAACAAAAAACAAAACAAAACAAAAAAAAAACAAAAAAATGCCCACCGGACGTAGATTCTGTGGGAATGCTCTAGGTGGCGCTATTGCCCCACTATTCCACAGCTGTGACTGTGCCGCTCCGCAGGGCCCTTTATCGCTCTGGCAGGGGTGGGAACGAATAGGAGGCTGTTGATCTCAGTGAGAAGTGTTAAGTATGGCTACGCTTCCTCAGTCGCCAGCTAAGGCGTCGGAAACTCCCCAGGACTCCCAGCCTGCTGGGCTGAGTGTGCTGGGGCGATCTGGCTCCTCCGCTGGGCTCCTGTCTCTTTAAGACCGCTGGAGAAAGCGCGCACTTTTATTTTTTTTTCCTTCCCGGGAGCCGGCTGCAAGCAGCCTGGCGCGTTCCCCGCTCAGATCCTGCCCCTCTGTCTCTCCAATCTCCGCTGCACTGCGCAATGTTGGTCAGCGCTCCCCGTGCAGATCCCCGGGGCTGGCTACTTCGCGGGGTGCACTTCCACTCCCTCCTGGTTCTGAATCCTCTCCTCCCGCCGGTGCGCTGGGGTGGGGGAAGGGCTCGGGTCCCGCCGGGTCGCGGCTCCGTATCTTACCCGCCTCTTGGGGTGCCGAGTCCTCTCGGGTGTAGCTGCACGCTGTGCGCTTTCCTGTGTATTCTCGTCTCTCTTTTAGGAATAGATGTATTTTCTGTGTTTTTGTAGATAAATATAGTGTTGGGAGGAGATTTCTGCCGCCCTGCTCACACCGCCATCTTCCCGGAAGTCCTCTCATTTCTGTTTTGATTTGGTCATTAACCCATTCATTAATTAGGAGAATGTTATGAAGTCTCCATGTATTTGTGAGCCTTTTTGTTTTCTTTCTAAAATTTATTTCTAGTTTTATACCTTTGTGATCTGAGAAGTTGGTTGGTAGAATTTCAACATTTTTGAATTTACTGAGGTTCTTTTTGTGGCCTAGTATGTGGTCTATTCTGGAAAATGTTCCATGTGCACTTGAGAAGAATGTGTATCCTGCTGCTTTTGGGTGCAGAGTTCTGTAGATGTCTGTTAGGTCCATCTGTTCTAGTGTGTTGTTCAGTGCCTCTGTGTCTTTACTTATTCTCTGTCTGGTTGATCTGTCCTTTGGTGTGAGTGGTATGTTGAACTCACCTAAAATGAATGCATTGCTGTCTATTTTCTCTTTTAATTCTGTTAGTATTTTTTTCACATATGCTGGCGCTTCTGTGTTGAGTGCATGTATATTTATATAGGTTATATTCTCTGTTGGATTGACCCCTTTATCATTATGTAATGTCCTTCCTTATCTCTTGCTACTTTCTTCGTTTTGAAGTCTATTTTGTCTGATACAGGTACTGCAACTCCTGCTTTTTTCTCCTTGTTGTTTGCATGAAATATCTTTTTCCATCCCTTCTCTTTTAGTCTGTGTATATCTTTGGATTTGAGGTGAGTCTCTTGTAAGCAGCATATAGATGGGTATTGCTTTTTTATCCATTCTGTTACTCTGTGTCTTTTGATTGGTGCATTCAGTCCATGTACATTTAGTGTGATTATCGATAGATATGTACTTATTGGCATTGCAGGCTTTACATTCGTGTTTACCAAAGGTTCAAGGGTTGCTTCTTTAGTATCTGACAATCTAACTTAATTTTCTTGTTAAGTTCTTGTAAACACAGTCTGATGATTCTTTATTTCTCTCCCTTCTTATTCTTCCTTCTCCATTCTTTATATACTAGGTGTTTTATTCTTTGCCTTTAGTTAGTATTTGGATGGTCTGCTTTCTTTGCTATGATTTTATTTTTTCTGATGACATCTTTTTAACCTTAGGAGTGCTTCCCTCTAGAGCAGTTCCTTTAAGATGTCCTGTAGAGGTGGTTTATGGGAGGCAAATTCTCTCCGCTTTTGCTTGTCTGAAAATTGTTTAATCCCTCTGTCATATTTAAATGATAATCGTGTGGGATACAATATTCTTAGTTCGAGGCCCTTCTGTTTCATTACATTAAATATATCATGCCATTCTCATCTGGCCTGTAGGGTTTCTGTTGAGAAGTCTGATGATAGTCTGATGGGTTTTCCTTTGTAGGTGATCTTTTTTCTCTCTCTAGCTGCCTTTAATACTCTGTCTTTATCTTTGATCTTTGCCATTTTAATTATTATGTGTCTTGGTGTTGTCTTCCTTGGGTCCCTTGTGTTGGGTGATTTGTGGGCTTCCATGGACTGCAAGACTATTTCCTTCCCCAGCATGGGGAAGTTTTCAGCAAATATTTCTTCAAAGACACTTTGTATCCCTTTTTCTCTCTCTTCTTCCTCTGGTACTCCTATCATGCGAATATTGTTCCGTTTGGATTGGTCACACAGTTCTCTTAATATTCTTTCATTCCTAGAGATCCTTTTATCTCTCTGTGCCTCAGCTTCTCTGTATTCCTATTCTCTGATTTCTATTCCATGAACAGTCTCTTGCATCTCGTCCAGTCTGCTGCTATACCTGTCGATGACTTGTCTCATTTCTGCATTGTCTTTGCTACTTCCCTCACTTCCTCCCTCCCTGTTTCTCTGTAGATCCATCAGCATGGTTATGACTTTTATTCTGAATTCTTTTTCAGGACGATTGTGCATTTCCATCCCTTCAGGCTCCCTCTCTGGTGTTGTCTGGGTGAGCTTTGTCTGTACCATATTCCTCTATCTTTTCATGGCGACATGTGGTTGCTGGCAGGTGCTACATATGTCAGCTGGGCCTTTTAAGACTTTAAAATAAAAAAAAAAGAAGGAAGAGAAAGAAAAGTGAAAAAAAGAGAAAAGAAAAGAAAAGAAAAAAAACAGATTCTCTAAGGATGCTGTAGGTGGTGCTGTTGCTCCACTCTTCTGCAGCCGCGGCTACATGGCTCTGCTGGGCCTTTTGCAGCTCTGGCCAGGGCGGGAACAAATGGGGGGCTATTGTTCTCTGTGTGAAGTTTCAGTGTGGCTACTTTTTCCCAGTCGCCGGCCAAGTGGTCAGACATTCCTCAGGACTCCCAGTCTGCTGGGCTGAGTGTGCTGGGACGATCGTAAGACCGCTGAAAAAAGCGCACACTTTTCTTTCATCCCGGGAGCCAGCTGCAAGGACCTGGGCACATTTCCAGCTCAAAACCTGCACCTTCTGCCTCTCCAATCTCCGCTACACCATGCGATGTGTGTCAGTGCTCCCTGTGCAGATCACCAGGGCTGGTTATTTTGCAGGCCTGTACTTCCACTCCCTCCCAGCTCTCAATCCTCTCCTCCCGCCGGTGTGCTGGGGTGCCGGAGTGCTCGGGTCCTGCCAGGACGTGGCTCCGTATCTTACCTGCCTCACGGGGTGCCGAGTCCTCTCAGGTGCAGATGCAGGCTGTGTGCTGTCCTGTGTAATCTGGTCTGTCTTTTAGGAGTAGTTGTATTTGCTCTATTTTCATAGATATATATGGTTTTGGGAGGAGATTTCCACCACCCTGCTCACACCGCCATCTTCCCAGAACTCCTTTGATACTGTATTTTTAAGTTCTAAATTTTTCATTTGTTTCTCCTTTATGTCTTCAGTTTCTGTTCAGAGGCTTTCTGTTTATTGTTAGGCTTCCTGGTTCTCCACTTGTAATGAGCATGTTTATAGTTGCTTGTTAAAACGTTTTTATGATGGACACTTTAAAATCCTTTCTAGAAAATTCTAAAGTCTCTGTCACATCTATTTATGCCCTTTTTTTTTTTCATCCAGTTTGAGGTCTTCCTGATTTTTGTGACAAGTGGTTCTTTCCTGAACCTGAGACATTTGGAGCATTATGTCTGGCACTCTGGATCTTACATGCGCCTTGCATTTTGGCAGACTTCTCCTGACAAGACTGTCCTGGGAAGGAGGCATACTGCAACATCACTGCCAGATGGGAGTGGAAGCCCATTCTTTCCTGGCCTTTCTTGACACCCTGGGATGGGAGGTCTTGCTAATGCTGGGAAGGGTTGGAGTTTCTGCTCCCCACTAGCACCCCACTGATACCTTCCTGACTGGGTGGGGTTGGAGTGGCCTCACCAACACCACAAGGACTGTGGCCTTGTTACAGTGGGGTAATTAGTAGTAAATGTGCTAACTCTCCACTGGGACTCCTCTGACATCAACCCAGTGGGGCGTGTAAGGGTATTCTGTTATTGCCAAGTGGGTGTGGTCTTCTTTGGAATCACACCATTGGGGAGACTGGGCTACCTTGTTACAAAGTTTGGCTCTCCACTCAGCCTTTGCTGGCACGGTGGGGATGAAGCCACAGTTTATTTTGTTAGGCTAGAGTACTAAAGTTATTGTGTAAAAGTTTTCTGTCTTACTAGGCTGCTCTGTTCCTAGTCTTTTTGCTTGAGAGGGCAGCCTTATTCATTCATTCATTCATTCATATCTGTGCCCACTGACATTTCTGGGTTATTGATTTCCTCAGCTCCAAGTCTAGGATACAGAAGGCAAAAGGAAAACCCAGGGAACTCACCACATCATTCCTTGAGTCTCAAGTTCCCTAGCTGGTTCTAACTCTCCATATTTTTGATATTCTTGTGTTGTTTTGTGTATAAAATTCAGGTTTTTGTTGTACTTAGAAGGAACAAGGAAAAATGCATCTACTCCCTCTTCCCAGAAACCAGAAGTGGTTTCATATCATTTACTATTATTACAAAGAGGGCTATCAGTTGTCCTTTTTTATTGCTCGCTCACTTGCCTTCTCTTTCTTCCCCTTTCCTTTGTCTCTTTCCATTCCCTTGTTTCTTCTCTTCACCCTCTTGCCTTCTTGCCTCACCTTGTACTTTCTTTCCTTCTTTTGTTTTTCATTTTCTCTTGTTTCAGCTATTCTCTCTTTTTTACCTTTTGACCCCCTTCACTCATTTCTCCTACTCCCCATGCCCCAGCTGTGGCAAACAATAATCTGTGAACTTTGAACTTGGTTTTTTGTTTTTGTTTTAGATTCCACTTATAAGGTCAATCATGTGGTATTTGTCTTTCTCTGTCTGACCTATTTCACTTAACACAATGCCCTTGAGGTTCATCAGTGTTGTTACAAATGGCAAGAGCTCATTCTATTTTATGGCTGAATAATATTCCATTGTATAGATACATACCACATGGTCTTTATCCATCATCAGATGGTTAGATTGCTTCTATAGCTTAGCTATTATAAATAATGGTGCAATGAACACAGCGGCTTATCTATGTTTTCAAATTAGTGCTTTTGTTTACTTCAGATAAATACCCAGAATTGAAATTGCTAGATCATATAGTAGTTCTATTTTTAATTTTTTGAGGCATCTCCATACTGTTTTCCATAATGTTGGCACCAATTTACATTTCCATTAAGAGTGCACAAGAGTTCCCTTTTCTCTACGTCCTTACCAACACTTGTTATTTCTTTTTGATAATAGCCATTCTAACAAGTGTGAGGTGATATTGCAGTTTTGATTTGCATTTCCCCAATGACCAATGATGTTGAGCATCTTTTCATGTATCTGTTGGCCATCTGTATGTCTTTGGAAAATGTCTATTCAGATCTTCTACCCACTTGTAAATCAAAACGATCATGGTTTTGCTGTTGAGTTGAGTTCTTTATGTATTTTAGATATTAGCTACATATCAGATACAATTTGCAAATATTTTCTCCTATTTAGTAGGTCTTTTCATTTCATTGATGGTTTCCTTTGCTGTGCAGAAACTTTTTATTTTAAGGCGTCCCATTTGTTTATTTTTGCTTTTGTTGCTTTATGATTACTTTTTAATCTTTTTAATGTTGGAATATTTAACTGCCCATCTTATTTTTCCACGGTAACATTTATCCAGTGAGTTTAATTCATGTTTAGAGTTTTTTTCAGCTATTTTCCTCATTTTTCTTGTAGTATATTAGAATACTACAAGAAATGCCCTGATTTGCTTACCATACATATTTGAAAGAATCAGCTTTCTTTAGATGTGTTATTTTCAGAGGACTTCTAGGTCAATGTGAAATGATAATGACCTTCCTCAAGGGTTTCCTCAACTCAAGGGCTCCCTCCTCTGCTTTCAATAATAGACAAATTCTCACTGAATATTGTATAATTGTGTGGCTGAGTTTTCTTTGCCTCTCTGAACTTAAATATATTTATGAGGGCACTACCATCAGCCCTGTGTTCATCAGGTTCATTCATAAGCCCATGGCACCAAGGGTAGAGCCCTTGTCTTCCCAGGTGAATCCTTCACGTTTAGAGTGTACTTTTGCTGGAACTTTGTGAGAGCTGCCACTTCTCTGGACATTCTCTCCCCCTTCATTCTCCATATTCCCCAGCCCTCATGGCTTGCTGGGTCTCAGCCCTGCTCCTAGCAACTACACTCAGTGTGGTGCCTTCTCTGTCTAGGTGTGCTTTCTGTTGGCTGCATCTGGGATCTGCCACCACTGGGACCCCTCAGCACTGACTTTTCTTCCCTGCTTCTCCTCCACCTCTCTCCACACTGCTTTCTGATCTTACTTGCTTTTATCAACGCTAATACATATTTCAGAACTTCTAGGTTTTCCTTTCCTCTTACTTTCACTGAAACTGACATCTGGCAGACTACTTTTAGTTACCCATTTAACTCTCAGTTTCTATTAAAAAAAAACAGAAAGATTCAGAACAAGCCATCATCATACTAGAAGTTTGATCATATCATTACAGAAACCTTGGAAAATAATTAAAATGTCAAAATAAAATAATCCACAATCCTACCATGCATAAACAGCCACTGTGAACCTTTTGATGTATTTCCTTAAAGTCTTTTCTATAATATATTAAATGAGGACCATTGTACATACAATTATATATGTATACATTGATTCCTTCCCTTCATATTTCAATGCATTTAAATTTTAGAGAAACACATAGTTCTGTGGATAGAAATACCAAGAAGATAGAAAGGTAGGAGATAAAAAGAGCCAACCTTTCTTCTTTCTGTTTTATAAGTAACTCTATGTGATTGTAGTGTCCACATGAGCTCTCAGTGTGCCGGTGCTCCAGATTCATCTAGCCATTTCCTTATTGTTGAACATCCAGTTTGCTCCCATATTTTATTGTATTAAATATCAATAATAGACCAAAAAATCTTAATTTTTTAGAACATTCTTTCAAATTTGTAGGTGTAGAATCAAAGATTATGAAATCTTTAAGGGTTTTGATACATACTGACTTGTTTTCCCAAAAGTGTTGCCCAAATTAACACTTCCAGCAAAAGGATATGAGTGTCAATTTGACCATGCCCTCTGAACATCATCTTAACCTTGATTAGCCAGTAAAACATATGCTTTTGGTATCCCATCATATTTTTCCCATCATGTATCAATAAGCAGCAGGGATCTGAGCCAACTGCATTTTATAAGCATGATTAGAAGTCATTGCTTGACTCACAAGTCTGTTCTACTGTCAGATAAAAATGCTGAAAGGAAACTTGGACGATTGAATTTTTTTTTATGATCAATGTCCCCTTTCCCCAAATGTAGATTACATTCACTCTGTCACTGTCCATTGGGGAATGAAGTTGAAGTTATTGGCTCTGATAAAAAAGGAGTGGTAGGCTATATTATGCTTTCATATTAAATACTGATAAATGAAGAAAAGCATTTGGGGATCTGAATTATCTAGACCATTACTTTAATTTTACTCTTCTTTTGACAAATGATGAGACAGTCTAGCTGTGGATAAATAGTACCCTCACATTGCCTTTCTCTTATTGCCAATAATATCCTAACCCTGCTTTTCCTAAGACAGTGAAATATTCCCATATGTCCTAAACATGAATAAAACATCTTTGATGGCCCTAATTTACTTGCAATTCTCATTCAACAATAGCCTTATCAGCATTTCATGTTACCATTCTGGACTTTTATACTTCTAGCTTTATAAGGACTAAAAGTTCAAAATGTAAAACTTTAAAGTTATAAAAGTGCCCTATGATTTGTTTATCTGACTTAGAATTTCCATTTCAATTATCTGCAATTGGATCCTTGTTATTACTATATAATTTGAACACCTACCTAAGGAAGAGATCATATCGAATATCATCATTTGGGTTCCCTGATGGGGTGGTGTAGCAATAATCCATTAAGACATTCCATCTGCAGAAAGAGGTTAAGTATAATCTAGAGTCAGAATCCCCTTTTTGGTACGAGTTACTAATCCAAGGGAAGTAAATATTGACAAATATTTTACCCCATTGAATATAGGTATTTCTTAGTTATTTGCAAAGTCCTCTTATCTATTAAAATTCTAAACATAAGGTCTTTAAAAACCTGTAACAAATTGCCATCCTACATTCAATAGGGTTAAGGCTAATACCACACACACACACACACACACACACACACGCACAAATTGTGTACAAGGAAACTGAACGGTCGAAGTCTGAAGAAACAAAACCTGAACATAAACTACATAGATGCTTCAATATAACTGGGAACAATAGTTGTTTGTTCCCAGAATCTACTGTCTCTAACAGGTGACAGAGGCTATTATAATACCATATCCAGCAAAGGAGTTTGGTGCATAAATTATACACTCTAAATTACCCCAGAATCATTGCAGGTGAGAGTAGGAGCCCATGGTGGAAACAGTGTTGGGTAGAAGAAAGCCAGGAGGCAAATACCCCTTCGTCCACAAGGCCAGATTGTGCCTAGGTTTATACGTTATTTCATTCCAACTCTGGTGTTTTAATACTGCTATTCCATAGAAAGTAAATGCTCTAAAGTGAAAAAAAATCCTGCAGTTGATAGTACAGTTTTAAAGAAACTGTATAACTAAGAATAGTAATACCAAGAAGAAAAAAGGGAGAAGGTAAGTTAAAACCAAATTTTTAGAGTATACCAATCTCTTCAGGATGCAAAGTCTAAATAATAATACATGAGAATCACAAAATAAACCATTTATACATTATATTTTTATTATAGGGCAGTACTGGATCTTCAGCTTTTGAATTCCCTTACAATTTTGATCACTCTGGATTTTCAAGTTCAGATGAAAGTTGATTGACTTTGATTTTTTGTAGATATGTTTCTGGGGATCATTTTATATAATTTTGGCCCATATCTTTATGGGGGAACTTCTTTTGTTTTTTAATAAATTTTTATTGAATGGTAACATACACACAGAAAAGTGAAAAAAATCGTTGTCTTCACAAAATGCCTGCACCTGACTCATCATCTTTCACATGAAAAAAAAGAACATTCTAGTATCCCAGATCTCTCCATGTCCTCTTCCAATCACTACTCCTTCTTTATGGGAAGACTTGTTATTTCCCAATTAATGACATAAAACAAGCACCACCCTTTAATCTTTGTAATTTGTTATTTCTATTTATTAGCACTTCTAAATAGTGTGGCAATGACAATATTTTTTAATTAAAAATGAATGAGCTAACCTTATGATTCATGAGGCTTAGGCAGCCAAAATGTTTTAACCAACAAAAACTAAGAGTTTGAAAATACCTGCCATCCAGATTGGTGGCTTGTACAGCAGCAAATACTTTGGTTTTCAAAGGTAATCCTATACTGGGGATAATTAACTGCTGGCTGTAGGTTGAATCCTAATGATTAAAAAAAACAGTTAATCCACCATTTTCTTTACAACAACACTTTTAGCACTTAAGACAATAATGTCATATAAAAAAGAAAGAGGGGACAAATCAACATAAACCTACAGAAACAACTCCAAAAAGGACTCAGCTAATCCTCTAGCTTCTTGACAGAACAATTGTTAAACCATCTCCAAATAACAAATTCACTTCCATGCATAAATCTTTTTGTTTCCATAGTTTACCATATATGATGGTTAATGTTCAGTGTATTTAAATTATATTCAATGGTTAATAGTCAGTGGTTAATGTTTAATTTAATATTCAATTGTCAATATTCACTTTATTTAAATATTTCATTTATTTAAATTATATTAGTGTTTAATAATTTATTTAAACTATATCTGCTACAGTTTAAGCCCTTCGCCATTGGAGTTACAGGTCTTTATGCTCTTGATAATCTGTCACTTATCCAAAATCATTTATTTGGCAATATGAAATTACCAATATTTAATAGAAAACTAAAAAGAGACTGACATGTTCTCTGAGTTGCCAGAACTCATGCCATATAATTCCTGTACCAAATTCTTGGTGGTTCCTTACAGAAGGGTATCTCAGGATTTCATTTTTACCTTTTTACTCCTATTTTAGACCAATTCCAAGGAGCCTATTAATATCACTCTCCAACCTACAGTAGATTAGGAATTGACAAGTGACTACCTTAATTTGATAATAAAGACAAAAGAATTGTAGAATACAAAAAATACTCCTACAAAAGTAAGCTGTCAAATCATTTTGCATGGAGGCAAATTGTCTCTACCAAATTTAGTAACTATAAAGATATTGCTATTTTGCAACAAAGAGAAATTTTTAATATTCATTATGAATTCTTAAAATCATCAAAGGCAAAATACAGAGCATACTCTGCTTCAGAAGACTGGGAAGAAAACAACACATTTTGAACTTTTAAGATCAAAACAGTAGTAGTTTTGATGGTTCTGTTTTGAAAAGTTGCATTCATGTGGAGCATTTCCTTCCCAAATAAAGCCAGATAAATGAGGGATTATATGCCAGACTTACATCCTGTGTTTCTGTGATAAATGATAAAAGGTCCTCTAACCAGACCTATATGTAGTATTTTTATTTAATTATCTTTCTGGCTTTTTCCCAACTTCCCCTATCTTTCCTTTTCCAACTTCCCCAAGTAATCCACACTTCATTAACTATACAGCTCTTTCATCTTATATTTGTGTCAATATTTTCCAGAATGCTTTATTTTTTTGATGGCTAGCCATTTGCAAAGGATATAGCTCAGCTGTGGTTTAATCATGAATCGTCAAGTTTTTCCTCCTGAAACTGGATCTAAAGGGTAATTTTCTGACTTTATTTTGTACAGCTGATTTTACTCTTGTTAGTACAATATTGTCCCTAAAATCAATTTTAGGTTTTTTTCTGTAACTTTAATAAAATTCTTAATTACCATAGCCCTGCTGCAGATTTACTGTCTATGTGCTCAGAAAACACAAATATTTTGGTACAATTTGAATTTTTGAAGTCATCCCCATTTTCCACTTTCATAGAGGACAAAACTGATAAGCTTATATTACACAAAAATAAGGCCATAGTTCAACTTGAAATACCCACATATATGGAAATTGTAGTCAATAAAAGTCATTTTATAGAAATAAAATTTTCCTATACTTTTACTGACTCCTAGAACACAGAAATAAACAATTGCACTGAATACCAATTGGGTACAACTGTTCTTCTCCAAATAACTAACCAGAAAATAAAAGTTATAGGTATGTAATATAACTTCATCATTCCTAAGGGTTAGAAATCAAAAACTTTGCATGTGAAACAGGAAGACAAGGCCGAGCAGTTGTAAAATGTTTAATTTGAAATGCTGCAATAAAATTACATTTGGGTAGCTAAACATTAGTGTTGCAAACAAATAATACATATGATTTTGGATTAATTACTGCAAGTATACCTTTCTTTTCTAGTGTAAATTACTAGCTTTTTAATGCCTTCTAACAATAGCACCATGTTAAAAAACTACTTTGGGGTAATGAAACTCTTCTGTATGCTACAGCAATAATGGCTGCATGCCATATACATCTGTCAAAACCCAGAAAATATACAATACGAAGAGTAAACCTAAATGTAAACTAGGGACTTTACTTAATGATATATCACTATTGGTTCATCAATTGTACAAATATACCCCATAATAATAACAGATGAAATTATATGAAGGCCTAGGAGGCCTGTGGGAACTCTCTGAACATTCAGATCAATCTTTCTATAAATCTAAAATTGCTCTTAGAAAACTCCGTCTGTTCAAGGAAAAAAAAAAACTAGTCTGTGAGGAAATGGTTAAATTTTATTAAATAACTGTTTAGTAAATAACTTTAATCATTCAATTTAATTTTTAAATTCAGCCATGAATAATACTTATACTGCAAACTGGTGAAGAATGAGAAGTATTTTGGCACTACCTCTTTCACTTATAGTCTGTTATCAACCAACTGGTTGCCTTTTTACCACAGAATTAAAAACTTAAGGTCGTCACCAAATTCTAGGCTTTTACTTAGCATTAAGATTCTAGGAACTCTTTGAAGGATTATGTCTAGTTAGCAGCAGGACTACAATACTACTTCTAACGATAAAGGGAAGACCGTAACTACAAAGCTCAAAGCCACGCTTCTCAATTTTGATTCTCTGATTTAAAAATAGAGTAAGAGAATAGCTTAATTTCACAGAAAGTAATGGAAATTACCATTAAATGCCACATGGACATATTTTTCACTTTTTTTAAGAGCAGGAATTCTATCTTTGTTTCATTCAATTATAACAAATATTGAATCCAAACCAGTCATCTCAATTCTACCTCAGGGAGCTTACACATATAAATCAACAGAGAAACTTCCCAATTTAAAAATATTGCTCACAACAATAATAAATATCTGGCCATATTGGGAATGAATATTGGCACATTTTTGCTGAGTATTGTAGAATCAGGTAAATTGGCAGCTTCTCTTTACAGAAGAAACTTCAGAAATGACAGAAAAGCAATCTTCATTCCAACACATTTTTAATTTGTTCCTTAAAACTCTGTGGTGTCAGACTACAAACTTATAAACATGATTTTTTTAAATGCCTTTGGAAAATGTCCTACTACAATATTTATAGCTCATTATATTCAAAGTATAAAGCACTGACTTTTAAATCAGTTGCATGAATTATAACTCAGTGCCATGATGACATGAATAATAATGTAAAACTCAGATTCATAATTTACAAAAATGTTGGTTGATAGATTGAAAAATTGATATTTAAATCAGGCATTTAAAATGTATGAATAAAAAATTTTAATCAACATGAAAATATCATTTGGGGGATTAATGTTAGAGTTATAAATAGAAATCCATGTATTTTTCAGTTTTTGCTGCCACTGTTGATATTTACATGACAAAAGTTTAGATAATACTGTGTAGACGACCAAATTATTTCAGATGTGACAGAATCATCATCAGCTGAAACCCGTACTGAAAACAGTAACACATTCATCACTAAGCATCCTTCAAGAGAAGGACCATTTGGATTTTCTCTTTTATCAAAAATAATATATATATAATATGTAATATATATATATATATATATAATATCAAAAATATTATTCCCAAAATCTTGACCCTGACTTTATACCCACACATATACACACACAAATAAATATATACCTATAAATATGGATAGATACCTGGAGTAACTGTGCAGAATCACATTAATGAAATAAAATTTAAATCATTTATCAACTTTTAGAAAACGGAGTTTTTAGTATACATTTACCTTGAAGATATAGGAAGATGGTAGTAAAGATAGATAAATGTTACAAAAGTATAATGGGGTTAATGCAGCTTTTGGTAGATTTTTATATAAAAGCCATCCACATAAATGGCTCCTCAGAACCATGAAAGAGAAAATAACATCCTTCATCCATCAACTTACATTATAAAGGAGCAGGTTCAAAGTACTGACAAATGTACCATTGTTCTCTCTCACAGAAATAGCAGCTGAGGACCTAAAACAAATTTAGAAAAAGGAAAGCATTGATGAGATTTAAATTAAAATTTTCAGCTATACCTTAACATTAGATTTAAGGCACTTAAACTATTATTGAGTAAGCCTGACACACTTTTAACTAAGCCTGAAGTGGATGTACTGTTTAAATCGCCAAACAGATAAATAATCAAAAAGCAAGAGGGACCAAGTAAAGATAAACTGTTCTTTATGATCTTTTTATTTCTAAAGGCATCTATTTTTTCCATTTTGGATTACATAGGTAGACTTTTTGCAGAAAAACATCATTCCAAAACAATTTGAGTCTGATGCAAATACATTTTCATCAATTCCATGAGAATAGAAGTGTCATGAGATCAGGGATTTAGCTTTACTTCGTTCACGCTAGATCATTGCATGGTACATAGTAGAAGTCTAATAAATATTTACTGCATAAATAAATGAATTTCCACACACACTGAAGCTTGGGGATGTGTTAACTGAGGAAGAGGCAGGGAGCAGAGTGAGCGACCGTGACACCCTAATGACCTACTTCTCCACACCTGTATCCTTTTGAATCAAGGCCTTTCGTTTCTTGTTTTCCACATCAAAATCTTGCTTTTGATCAAGGTGTTGATCATCATTGTACCATTAAAAGCAGCTATGATTTTTTTAAACTGGAGCAAGATATAGCCTCCATGGTCCCTCGTGACTAAGATTAAACAATAGGCATGCCTTTGTGATAGCAAACTCTAGAATTAGAGGAGAGTTTTCACTCAGTCCCCAAAAAATTATTGGACAAACCTAGATGACTATGTTGTAATGTGGATGTGATCCTGTCTTAGAACATATGGCCTGGGAACAATGAATGAACATGTGATTATAAACAGAAGGCTGTGACTTCAGACCACATCTGGAGCACTCTGACACTGGGTGGTGTCACTTCCTTCAGGAATCATCAGCACCAATGCAGGTGACACCTCAGCAGAGGCATGGAGACCCCAGATTCTGGGGCAGCAGAGTCCAGCCATGAGAGCACACGCAGACAGTGGAGCCAAGCAGGGCCCGGTAACAGAGTGACTGAATGTTCTATGTACTGGAAAACGACAGGCCCTTCTGGACTGCATAAGCACCCTGAGTCCTTGGGGTCCTGGGCAGTTCTGAAGGAAGCAGAATCTAACACAAACACCTGTCTAGCTAGAGCCAATTTTAATTTGGAGGAAATATAAATACATATATATACACTATATTTCTTGAGTTGTTGATATGGGTCATGACAATTACAGATATAGACAGAGAGGTTAAGTAGATAGATAGATAAGGACTTCATATGGTTTCCATTACTTTGAGTTTGCTATTCTCAACAAATCTCACTACCTGTATAAGTCCTTCAAGAGGAAAAAATGACTCAAGCATAAAGGCAATATGTGAAAGCAAGAATAAAATGCAAACTTACGAAGCAAGCTGGGTATTATTAACCAGGTATTCCAATGGATAACTACAACTAAATTTGTACAGAAGCCCAGGTAGATAGCTGATGATTGCTGGTGGGTCTGGAGTATCAATATATCCTGAAATATTTCCTATTTGTACTGAAGTTGCATTCCCATACGCACTGACTCCAGGAGTTGTAGATACCTATTAGAATAGTAGATCAAGTTCAATGATTAAATGGTTATTTATAAATCTAGGCATTTCATATGCAAAATAAAACATTAGACTAGGTCACTTGTAGGGTCCATTTCAACATAACATGTCATGGGTTTGGTTTTATATACACATAATGCTATTTATAAGTGATTATGTGTGTTTTTTAAGTAAATAAAACTTCATACTTACCAAAGACATTTTATTCATATTTCTTAAGTAAGAAAGGAGAGAGGTCGTATGTTCAGAGCACTACAAATGATTTGAAAATGTTTCTGGGTAAAGTCCAAATTTTGTGCCATAAATTAACAGACGCCTGTTGATCTAATCCCATTTCCCACTTGAGCTTCATAGCTCTGCACCCCCACACTTGGTTAATGATGCTCCAGTCCCAAGGCCCTTGCGACTTTGGCCCGTGCGTGTTCCTTCTGCCTCCAGTCTCCCTGGCCTCACCACGACACATCCTGCTGCCCCGGATCCCATCTCCCCAGGAAACTTCTCCTGCCTCCCCTGCAGGCAGTGCCCATCTCCATCAGAGTAGTGGTCGCAGTGCATGAGCAGCCTCCTGACTTGACAGCGCCTCAGTCATAGCACCTTTTGTGGGTGGAGAAGCCTCTCAGGCTTATTCATCTCAGCATCTTCAGCATAGCAGTAAGACCAGCATCTTGGGGGCCCAAGATAAATTCTGAACAAATTAATTGAGGTCACAAATTTTCTGAGGTTCCATCTTCTCAGGGTCTTCCTCTATGGTATATGGAGATTCTCATCCTTTTCCAAGGCAATAGTTTATCGATGGTTTGCAAGAGGATTATGAAATCCCAGAAGTTATACACAAATATCTTCCAGGCATTTATTTTCCTGAGACTGATTAGCTTTCATTGGATTTTCCAGTCCCACTAAAATTTAAGAACCACCATTGAAGGAATAATCCATAATGTTCTTAACTTCCATAATACCACAGAGGAGTGCAGCCTCTCGCGTGGGGAGTATATGTCAAGTACACTCAATAAATACTTTTAGCAGATATCATGGAGACATGTACGCTTAATTTTTTTCAACAATAGAATAAATTTTATGCATGAATCTAGGAGTACATAGGCAAAGCTGAGGCAATTATCTAGTTGATTCATGAACAGAGCCAGAATCATTTTGAATGAAAACATTTTGACTCTAATCCAGTGATTTCATCATCTACTTAATTTTTCCATGTAGGATTGTCCTTGGAGCCGACTCCAAAGTTGGTGACATAGAAAGCAGAAATGAAAAAGCAGTGACTCTTTCCCTCCATTCGCCACCTGCCTGACTGGCTAGCTAAACATACCAATTCTGTCTGTGAAGTGCGCGCACGCGCATCCACCCACACACCCACCCACCCACCCACACACACACACACACACACACACACACACACACACACACACTGATCTTTATACCAAAGTTATTCAATTCTAAAAAACTAAAAGGCACCCAGACACAGAGAAGCTTTGCCTGGCATCTCTCCTGAATTGTTTTCCTGGCAGCAGGCGAGGCTCAAATCCAGACAAGCAAGTAGCACAACGGAAGGCCATGGCATTGGTGGGATGAGGGGAAATGCGGCTGCTCTCCCTACAGGCTCCCTCCCTCGGCAAGGAAACACGGACATGTAATAACCAACCTGCATTAACTCTCCCTCAGGTCCACTTCATAACGTCTCTGCACACAACTCAGAAGAATGAATAAACGTTTTTAATAAAGAGTCAACAATACTCAAGCTATGGGCTTGGAAACGGTCATGGCCACAATATTCTAACTGCTCTCTGGGAGAAAATAAAGAGGGAGATGCAAAGAAAATTCTTTTTCCTGTCTCCCACCTACCAAGTCTCAGAAACCCTCCCCTTGGAACAATCAAGCCTCTCCCTTAGTTCCAAACAATAATTCTGAAGAGAAAAAGCTGATTTCGCCTTCTTCATTGGGCTAAGTGGCAATGCTCATTGTATCCCTTTTTGGTCTTCGCTAGGATTTGCCAAAAAAATAAGATTATATTTATACAAGAAAAATGAAAAGTAGCCCTGACGAATTTCTGTATCACTCCCCAAGTCACAATATTTTTACTGCAATTAATTTTAATTCCTGAGAAAGTCAGTTCCTTATTTAATTCTATTTTTTGTGTTTATATTCATTGCATGAAAGAGTAAATGAATAGCATAGACTAATAGTTCTCAGGGTAGAAATTTGAAGTAGTGTTATGATTTTTTACAATGACTGGGGAAATTATTCTACTGGGCTTTCATGGGTAGGACTGGGTAGGGTAAACATTTTGAAATTCAAAGGACAGTCCCACACTGTGAAGAATTTCACACTAGAAATGCAGACCAATCTCCTTTACAAAACACTGGTGTGGATCATTCAGTGGTAAACATGAAATCTAGAAAATTCTAAGTTTCCCATTCTATATTTCATCTTCCTTTCTGAATGAGGTCATTAAGAAGCAACAGGCTCAGTGACTCACTGCCAAATCCACTGGAACAAATAATTTTTGTGTCAGATGCTTCCATAAACAGCATGAAGAACATAGCTAATGAACAAGAAAATACAGAGAAAAATTCACCAATGTCACTCATATAAAAAGATGTTGCTTAGAGTAGCACAGCTGATCTCAGGCCCCTCAACTGCCCAGCTACAAGAAATAGAACGATTATTGGGAAATAAAATTGTGTGTCTGGGAGCAGAAGCCTCAAACAGGAAAGGAAAGTGATTTGTTCAGTTTTATTGGAATTTTTTTCTTCAAAGATAGATTGGGCTTGTGATTATTGCATGAAATGGGGAGCTTTTTTTAGTTATGACCCCAAACCTAGCACACAATTTCACACTAATCTTACCACTAAGTTGTTTCCACAGCCCTCCAAGGTGCTGAGATTGATGATGAAAATGACAACTGCGGGAAAGGTGTTGTTATTGATGAACCCCCTGCAGTGGGAGTCCCCATGCCTTCCATTCAGGGCCAGATCTGTTTCAGAATAACCGGAAAAAAGTACTGTGCAAAAATTAATCTTCATTGTAATGGCCTGCACCCCACAGTAGACACTGATGTCTCTTTCAGCTGAAATAAAAACATACAGAAAATAAAGCTAAGTCACAAAAGCACAGAAAGGAGTACAAGAGTAAATTGAACACCCCTGATGTATTTACTCATCCGCCCCATCTGTTTAACTCATGCCCATATTTGAATACACCATAATCCAGTGTGAAAGTTACTAAGAAAAGTAATCAGGATAAATAGCCTTTGATTTAGTTATTTAGGGAGAGGTCTTTGAGTACGGAGATTATAACCCATCTCTTTATTTGTGCCTGGTATAGAGTGGATTTTCATTAAATATCAGTCAAGTCTTATCAAATCATTGGAGACTTGAGTGGAAAAAATCAGGTTACTGAGGAAATTCAGAAGCAGAGTGACTGAATCATTCAGGTCACCTGTCCAGAGTAGAGAGACTCTCTGCAAATGAGGCATTTTCCCACATGTAAGGAAGAAGTAGTTAAAATCCATCCTAAGCCAAATTGTTGAGCATTTTGGTGTTTTGTAACCAGGATGTAGAAACAAAAGCCCTAGGTCAGAATTCCGTTTTATTTTGCTTATTTTAAATTGCAGTAGAGAGAAAGATAGTGAAAACTAATGTGCTGAAATTACAAACAAAAATACATAGCCTACTCTGAGAAAATTTTGCCAATGACAATGCCTCAATAAAAAGAATGAATGAGGCATGGAACTGCGAAACACAATCGGCACTGTTTTCCATAACTCCATGAGTTATCGGGGCTGGGGTCCACTCTAGGTCTGCAGAGGTGAGCATACACATAAACAAGCTTCCATATCTCTATGTAGTGATTTTTCTACATGTAATGAAGAAAATGCAGGTAGAAAATGGAGAGGTTGGCTGCTAGGTAATTCCCCAGTGGCAGAACCTTTTAGTCGTATTGGTTTTGGTAACTGTTATAGTTGAATGGTGTCCCTCTCCCCAGAAAAGAGATACACTGAAGTCCTAACTCTCAATGACCTTATTTGGAAATAAGGTCATTGCAGATGCAATTGACTTAAGTGAGATCATACTGGAGCACAGTGGGTCTTTAATCCAATGGGACCAGTGTCCTTATAGAAGGAATGCCATGTGAAGCAAGGACACAGAGAGAATGCCATATGAAGACAGAATCAGAGTGATGCCACTATAAGCCAAGGAATACGCCAAAAGACCGCCAGTACACCGCCAGAAGCTAGAAGAGGCAAGGAAGAATTTTACCCAGAGTCTCAGAGGGACCATAGCCCTGCTGACACCTTGGTCTTCTGGCCTCTAGAATTGTAAGAAAATTAATTTCTGTTGTTTTAAATCAGTCCATTTGTGGCACTTTGTTATGGCAGCTCTAGGAGATGAATACAGTAACCTTATTACTTTTTAACTCTGTTTTAACACTTAAAGAATCTAAAACATGCATCAGGTTTTCAAAATGGGGAAATAAACAAATACCAATTAGGCTTTTGGAGAAATGACTTTGTTCAAAAGGGAAAAACAAGCAAAATAAAATGTATTTTTGATCAATGACAGGGTATTCACTTAAGTAATATGGAAATGTCATTCCAGATTTTTTGGCAAAGAATTATTTTGCTTAAATGCCTTGGTTCTAATGTAAGGGTAGGAGGGTTCAATAGCATATTTCTTTGGAGTATTCATTCTCTATATGTTTTTTTGCTAGCAAAATGAGTCATATTTTAAGGATGTGAATGAGTCAATATGGAAATTTAAAAGAAAGTAAGTCTTTTTCAAGGCCAAAGATGAAAAGAAAGATGGAAATTTTTTTTCATGGTCAAAAGGCAGTATCAGGCTAGTTATAGAAAAATCTAAGCAACATTCCCTTTGTAGGTAGAAAAATAAAATAAATTCAATATGAAGTATATGTTGACAACATAGAAAATTATTAATACCACATACAACTGGGAGACTATCTCCATTAACCTTCAGCAACATTAACTGTTTAAGGGCACCCATAACTTTTAAATGATACTCTTTACTAATAGATTCATCTTAATAAATGTTTATTGAGTGCCTACCACCTTCAAATTACATTTTAAATATTGACTTTTCTCCATTATCATGCTATTCTTTAGTCCAGACCACCATTATCTTTCCTGATTATTACATTAACTTCCTAACTGGTTTCTTTATTTCCACTCTCAACCCCCTCTAGTTAGTACAGCTGTTAATGCATGATCCAGGCATGTCACCTGTTTGCCCAGATCTTCAATAGCTACTCATTTCACTCAGGCCAAAAGTCCAAATCTTGAACCCGGTACTCAAGACTATGATCTGCTATGTGCCTGCTGTGTTCTCATCTCTCTCCTCTGTCCCCCTTGCTCCCTGTGTTTGTATCATTGAACTTCTTTCCATTCTTAAAAAGCATCACACTGGGTGATAGAGGCCAAAACAGTGGTTACCCCTGGGGTGGAATTATCTAGAAGAGAGGAAAAAAGGTAAATTTGGGGAGTGATAAAAATGTCCTATTATCTTGACCTGGGTAGTGGTTACAGGAATGTATACACGTTAAAATTTTGAGGTTCACACTTAAAACTGGTGCATCTTCTTGCATGTAAATAATCCTTCAGTAAACTATTGTGAGCATCTTAAGAAACTGAGTATAGGCTTACACACAAGGCTTTCAGTCATGGCTCTTTCCTGTGCTTGGAATACTCCTCCCATCCTCAGCCAATCTGAGTAACTCTTACTCTTCCTTGAAGTCTCAAATTTCATTGTCCTTTTCTCAGACTTCCCTAATCCTCAGTCTAAATTATGCCACTCTCTTTTATGGTGTCATAATGCCTTAGAATCATACACGTATTTGTATATTTATCTTCTTATTAACCTGAAAGAAGTCTTGGAAAGCAGGAAGCTATTACATCCATCGATGTACTCCAGTGAGGAAGTAATTAATTAATTAATCAATCACACAAAGTAGAGAAGCAATTGACTGCACCAAGGATTCACCAAAGAGTGGCCCTTGTTGTCAAGGAGATCACAGTCCACAAGGGGAGATAGACATGGCCCACAATGACAGAAAGATTGGGCAGGGAGCTATGCAGTGGCACAGGGAGCAAACCTCAATCAAACCAGCTGGTTAGGAGCAGCTTCTTGGAGAAAATGGTACTGGGCTGAGTTTTGAAATACCAGTAGGAGTTAGCTACATAAAGGTGTAGAAAATTTACAACACAGAGGGGACAGCATGAATAATGACACAGTATGAAATATGCCCATGCTGGTTGTGAGCTGGACAGTTCCATTTTCATTAGAATTTAAAATGCAAAGGAGGAAATGGCAGGAAGGAGGACACGTGACAAGCACACAGCAAGATGACAGGGAACCTTCAATACAAAATTGTCTCTGGATGTCAGATCAATTCTCAACTACTAGAGAGTTCACTAAGAACTCTCTTTATGCCCAGTAAAATAGAGAATGATTACCACTGCATTACTTGGCATATCACAAATGCATGGAAGTAAATGCATCATTAAATATGTCACAAAAGAGAGGTATTGTTCCCTTTAATTTAAACCAGGTAAAGACTTTAGCTTCTTCACCTTTATTTGAGAGGAATTAACTGATGCTTAGAATAGCTTAACAAATGGCAGTGATCGCTTAGTCCAAACAGAGAGCTCTCTTCCTTTTTCTGCTGGCTAACTGAAGACTTGTAGCTCCTGCAGCGGACCTGAATTTGCTACAAGCTGATCCCAATTGGAGAGAGGATAACAAACTAAAGGCTTTTTGTAGTGTAAGAAAAGAGATCTGTTCAAATCCATCCTAACCCAGTTTTCTAAAGACTTTTCACTGTCCCTTCTGAGGAACACATTTTTTCCTGGTTGTAGACACTGAAGACATCCATTGAGCACAACTTTTTCATTTGCTATACTTTGAGGCAGAAAAAAAAAAGATACTTTAAGTTGCCAAAGGGCAATTCCTGCCAGAAGTAGAGACATATTTTTCAGTTATTGGATAACAGTTGTGCTCAACAACTAAATTTTTTAGCCTTTTTATTGTTCTGTCTCTGTCCTGAATTGTGACATCCCTTTGAACAATACTTGAGTATTAAACAACCCAATGAGTATAAGCTAACAACAAAAAAATCAAGAAATAAATACCTGTAGATGTTTTTTAGTTTTAGAGTTTTGTGTTTAAAGATACTAAGCATGATTAAAATGGCAGGCTGGATTACAGAGTTTATGTGCAGTTGTATTGCCAAAATGGTGATTTTTCTCATGATATTCTATTCAAGCTGAGCTTTTCATAGGAATAAAAGAAATACACTATTCAGTCAAATTCAGGTAAAAATAAGGAAATGTTCTGCACTCCTCTCACCTATCAATTGGACAATAAGTTTGTTTCAGATTTTCTAAAATTATGCAAGGTTTAAATATCTGTCACATTATCAACCATCTATCTCACCATGTATAAAAATGTGCCCTGATTTGGGGTTCATGAGATATGATTATCATATAAATAGGAGAGAGGGTGGATTCAATTCTATATATATGAATAAAAATATCACTGTACTTCTTTATTCCCACTAAAGTTCCATTCCTAAAACATCTAATTACATTTTTCCCTTTAGACGCAATTTTTGAGAATATATTTGCAGCATCTCATTCACATAACTAACTTTGTTCTTTTTCTCAGCAGTTCCATACTCAGCTGGCTTAAATCCAATGGCTTCCACATGAGACCAAATATTCCTAACTTTGGTAGACTGAATTATTTTCATCTCGTCTCAATTTTGTTAGATTTGAGACCTAAATTTCTTTTCACTAGCCTCAGCATACTTACTTTGACATTTTCTACTTTTTACCTGGAATAATAAAGGTACAGATTGATACAATTATTCAAATAATTTACAGATAAATTCTGCAATACAAACATGGCAACACCCCAAAATTGGGCTGTTAGCTGGTACCAGCACTGCTGTGCAGTGGTTCAAACCCTACCTTCACCACTGATTGAAAAAGTAAACATCTGTAAGAAAAGAAATTCTGGGGGCCAGTGTATTATGTTAAAAAAATAAAATAAAGAAAAGAGTGTGTGCACAGGAATTAAAAACACAACATCAGTGTCATCAGTTTTATACAATCTAGAGGCTATTTTCAAGATCTAAACTACATGCTGCTTCATGTCAACACAGCATTCAAGAAAAGCATTTATTCAACACATATTGTGTGTCAGTCTGTGCTTGACTCTGAAGATAAAGACTCCTTTCCTTCAAGATGCTCAAGGTTGATGACAAGACATAGGAGAATCAGATAATTACAATGCAGCCTGGTGGTGATCTAATAGAGGTTTGTAAACTGTTGCATACAACCACATCTTGGTAGGGGAGAGGGGTTTGGATGGGATTGTTGGGAAGAAATGAAATAGCTTCAACCAGCTAAATTTTATACGAAATTGATTAGATGATGGCATGAAGAAAAAGAGACATCAAACTGATCGTCTCTAGCTTTACCTCTGAGTAGACTATTCCGTGAGATAAGGGATACAGGAAGGGAAAAGATGATGCACTCACTTTCCAAGAGGCTGAGATACATATGTGATATGCATACAAAAGAGCACAATAGGTAGTTAAAATTATAAATCTAATATTTGGACCATAGAGAAAAGTAAAAAATATACATTTGAGAATCACCAAGTACTTGACATATCAATAATAAGCAATAAAAATAGATGAAATATCCATGAGAACATTCAAGTAAAAAGAGAAATAGACTAAGAACAGAAAAATAATATCTAAGTTGCCCTTTAATAAGACTTGCCTTCATTTCCCTAATGGAATATAACCATTTTCTTGTGCTCTATCCCACATCACTTCACCTGTGAGTCTACCATATCGCTCACATTAAATCTGGGGGTGGATATTTGCTTTTACTAGATTATGAACTCACTGAAAGCTCTGAGTTTTTCCAGAGTGCCTAACAAATACTCAGAAAATTTATTAAAATACACTTAATTCAGTTATTTCACAAAAAAGTGTGCATGATTTCCAACTTTTTAATATCAATTCCAAGAATCACAAAGGAAATATGTGCCCAGTTAATAGGGGTTCATCTTGATTGTTTATACAGAACTCATACTTCCAATCTGTACCCTTGCCAGTTGCCTGTGACGATTCGTTTTCAGTTTTGGACGAACATCAAAATCCTTAATGTCAGCTGTTTTCTGACTTCCAATTGAGAAAAATTAAACCCATTAAATAATATGATATGAAGGGATATTTTTCAGTTATTTAAGGTATTTAACCTTTTTTAAATGCATTAGTCTTGGTGACTAATAATCTTGCCTCATTGTTAAGTTTTAAAAATAATTTCCCCTTAATGATAGATTTGCTGATCCTTGTCATTAACAGCAAGCAAGTTCATGACAGCCACCAGGGGGCGGCATAAACACCGTGTGTCTGTAACATCACAAAGCTAGCAAGATACAAGTACCATGCTTTAACCTGAGCTTCTTATACTTTGCTGTTCATGTATTACCAGAAAACCTTATTAAAATGCAGATTATGATTCCGTAGATATAGAGTGGGTGCTGATTTGTGCATTTCTCGCAGGTGATGTCACCACTGCCAGTCTCAGCCAGTTGAGCTGCTTAGTAACAACCACATATTTTGACTGGGCAGAAACTGACCCTTAGGTGGATCCCAACTGGTGACATTAAGCACTGTCACCAAATATCTATTTGTATGATTTACATGCTTATAAGAGGGAGAAGGCTGGATGAAAAGGAACAGGGAAAGAAAGAGGGAGGGGGGCAAGGGACAAGAACCATGAAGGAGATAGATGTGCATCTGACGTCCTTCCTTATCTGAGGAACTAATAGGTTTTGAATCTCAGTGAAAGTGGGCTCATAAAAAACTTTGTGAGGTGGAACCCAAATAAGTCTACTTTACTGCTGAGGTGCCGGTGTGTAAAATGAAGTAGGGAATAGGCTCAGTCTTCTACCCCCACCCTTACCCCATTCCAAAAGCCATAGCAGTTCAATAACTGGAGGAGCAAGACAGTTCACCTCACAAGACAAGGATGCCCACTCTCTCCACTGTTATTCAACATAGTACTGGAGGTCCTAGCCACAGCAATCAGACAAAACAAAGACATACAAGGCATCCAGATTGGTAAAGAAGAAGTCAAATTGTCACTATTTGCAGATGACATGATACTGTACATAAAAAACCCTAAAGATTCCATTCCAAAACTACTAGAACTAATATCTGAATTCAGCAAAGTTGCAGGATACAAAATTAACACACAGAAATCTGTTGCTTTCCTATACACTAATGATGAACTAACAGAAAGAGAAATCAGAAAAACAATTCCATTCACAATTGCATCAAAAAGAATAAAATACCTAGGAATAAACCTAACGAAGGAAGTGAAAGACCTGTACTCTGAAAACTACAAGACACTCCTAAGAGAAATTAAAGAGGACACTAACAAATGGAAATGCATCCCATGCTCTTGGCTAGGAAGAATAAATATTGTCAAAATGGCTATACTACCTAAAGCAATCTACAGATTCAATGCAATCCCTATCAAACTACCAACAGCTTTCTTCAATGAACTGGAACAAATAATTCTAAAATTCATATGGAACCACAAAAGACCCCGAATAGCCAAAGCAATCCTGAGAAGGAGGAATAAAACAGGGGGAATTACACTCCCTGACTTCAAGCTCTACTACAAAGCCACAGTAATCAAGACAATTTGGTATTGGCACAAAAACAGACCCACAGACCAGTGGAACAGAATAGAAAATCCAAACATTAACCCAAACATATACAGTCAATTAATATTTGATAAAAGTGCCTTGGATATACAATGGGGAGATGACAGCCTCTTCAGCAGCTGGTGTTGGAAAAACTGGACAGCTACATGTAAGAGAATGAAACTGGACTACTGTCTAGCCCCATACACAAAGGTAAACTCAAGGTGGATCAAAGACCTGAATGTAAGTCATGAAACCATAAAACTCTTAGAAAAAAACATAGGCAAAAATCTCTTGGACATAAACATGAGCAACTTCTTCATGAACATATCTCCCCGGGCAAGGGAAACAAAAGCAAAAATGAACAAGTGGGACTATATCAAGCTGAAAAGCTTCTGTACAGCAAAGGACACCATCAGTAGAACAAAAAGACATCCTACAGTATGGGAGAATATATTCATAAAAAACGTATCTGATAAAGGGTTGACATCCAAAATATATAAAGAACTCATGCACCTTAACAAACAGAAAGCAAATAATCCAATTAAGAAATGGGCAGAGGACATGAATAGACACTTCTCCAAAGAAGAAATTCAGATGGCCAACAGGCACATGAAAAGATGCTCCACATCGCTAATCATCAGAGAAATGCAGATTAAAACCACAATGAGATATCACCTCACACCAGTGAGGATGGCCAACATCCAAAACACAAACAACAACAAATGTTGGCGAGGATGTGGAGAAAAGGGAACCCTCCTACACTGCTGGTGGGACTGCAAATTAGTTCAACCATTGTGGAAAGCAGTATGGAGGTTCCTCAAAAGACTCAAAATAGAAATACCATTTGACCCAGGAATTCCACTCCTAGGAATTTACCCTAAGAATGCAGCAGCCCAATTTGAAAAGGACAGATGCACCCCTATGTTTATTGCAGCACTATTTACAATAGCCAAGAAATGGAAGCAACCTAAGTGTCCATCAGTAGATGAATGGATAAAGAAGATGTGGTACATATACACAATGGAATATTATTCAGCCATAAGAAGAAAACAAATCCTACCATTTGCAACAACATGGATGGAGCTAGAGGGTATTATGCTCAGTGAAATAAGCCAAGCCGAAAAGACAAGTATCAAATGATTTCACTCATATGTGGAGTATAAGAACAAAGAAAAAAACTGAAGGAACAAAACAGCAGCAGACTCACAGAACCAAGAACGGACTAATAGTTACCAAAGGGAAAGGGACTGGGGAAAATGGGCGGGAAGGGAGGGATAAAAGGGAAAAAGGGGCATTAAGATTAGCAGATGTAATGTTGGGGGGGCACGGGGAGGGCAGTACAACTCAGAGAAGACAAGTAGTGATTCTATAGCATCTCACTATGCTGATGGACAGTGACTGTAATGGGGTTGGTGGGGGGGACCTGATGAAGGGGTAGTTTAATAATCGTAATATTGCACATGTTATTGTAAATTAATGATAATAAAATAAATTATATTAAAAAAAAAAAAGACAGTTCACCTCGAATGACAGTCATGATCTGCGCACTTTCTGAAACAACTGGAGAAGATAGGGTGGGGTAGGAGAGTCAGTCATGAGCAAGTGGAGGCTCTGTGCAGTTCAGACGCAGGGGTTCGTGAGAATATGACTGCAGCTATAACCGTGAGCTTAAAGGTAGCACTGGCTTCAAACTGACAGTATGAGCCCAAACCTATCAGTACACCAGGAGGAGACTTTCCTGCATGCTGACGAGTGCGCTGCTTTGTAGTGCCATAGAAATCCCACCTTACTTCCTCAAATCCAGTAGATACTCCAAAACTATATCGTTTTAGCAGATTATAAGAGTCATTTATATGTCATTTCCATTTCTGTATCTGTAAAGTGAGAGGAATAATATCTGGCACTACCTAAACTTAGAATTGTTCAGAGAACAGATGCTATATTCATTGTTTTAACTCATTTTTTAAAGTTTCATTTCCTCTTAGCAAGTTTTTATACAATATTGAGGTTTTGGTGCTAAATGAGCAAGAAGTCCTTAAAGGGTATTGATATTTCCTCTACACGACCTATCAGCAGCTGATGAAGAATTTAAAATAAATTAGGAATTCAAGTTTCCCCTCTACACTGAACAGGTTTCTTGCCACCTCGGTTTTTCACATCTGTTTCTCGTTAGCAAATGCAAGCTGTTGTTTCCAGTTGCTGCAGGAAATTCATATGTAGTCTGAAGCAAGCTTTGCAGACTCACATTCACATGAGCTGCTCCACATACTTTGGAACCAGGAGAGATGGGTCATCTTTTTTCAGGCAGACAAAAGCAAATGAGTTTCACTCAGACAAGCAGAAGAAGTGGAACATTCATGCAATGAAGAACATCTTTATTAAGATAAAGAAGGGTATGGACTCCAAATTATTCAGTCACTGAACTTGCTAACTAATTGCTCTTCTCTCCACTGCATTTTATCATTGTAGATTAATCAGGTTGTGATCAGCAGTTGCTGCCCAGATCAGTTCTCCTGCCCCATCTGGTCATAAATGCAGACACGGGTGCAAAGCTGGAAGCAGGCATACTCCCGACAACTTGGAGAACAAAACATTACTATAACGTAGGAAGGTGGGAGAATCAGCCTTTCTTCTCTACACAGAAAATCAGAACATATTTCCTGGGATAATACCCTATTACCTAAGCTTAGTTTTTCTTTGGGTACAGAACAATGCAATGGTAAAATTAGATCATTTTGCTTGACCCACCTAGATATTCTATCTATTAAATCGGTGACACTTGATTTTACTTTTGTGGAAAACTGGTGTTCACTGAAATATTAATTGGTGTTACCAGAAAGAAGATTAACTTAGTCAAGCAGGTACTGAAAAAGCTAAACAAATTTCCTAGCCATATGATTTTTCAGATTTTCTAATTTGGTAATTTTCACTGATTCTCGATTTGTATGTCACCTTTTAAGTTCAGTATTCAAAATTCACTTTAAGGCATCATGGTTTGATGGAAAGAGTCCTAGTTTTATATCTCTGTCAATTGTTGGCTTTGTAACATCAGACAAATTTTAATCCTCAATTTCTCCTTATTTTAAAAGATTTTCTAGGTTTGTTGTAAGGAATAAAAGAGAGAATTATGTAATGTGCCTAGCACTCAATACATGGAACCTATCATCTTCTTCCTTATTAGTGTTATTTTAAATAAAATACAAAATGACAAGTTATGCCACCCTGACTTCCATTCAGCATCTCATGATATGTTAGTTCACCATAAAACAGTGTCAGGACAAAAAGTTTCTGGTGCCATAAGCCTAATCTCTCCTTGAATGTGATTTTTTCATTAAAGACTTCTCTAGAGGCGTGCAAATTTAGTCCAACTGTTATATGCTACCATCTTCATAAAAGGGGGCTAGTTCCAAAAGGTATCAATCAGTCACAGAGGCTAAATGCATCTATTTATATATTTCACTCTGACCAAATGATTCTTTGGCTCTCTAAAAGTCAACTGTGGTTTGAATTTTATTCTGAAAAGAGTACTACCATAAAATCAGTGGGCTCTGAGTCTGTTTCCTGCATTGGGGTGGGTAGCCAAGAGTTAACTACCTTTAAAATTAAATGGTATCCCTTTAAATATAAAATGAATTAGACCATGGCTGTTCCCTTGGCCCAAGGATAAATGCCATGGAAATTAAAGAAATAGTTGTGATGTCATGAAACAGCAAAGGTCAGATAGGGCGAGATGATTACTCTCATCATTATGAACATTACTTTGCATTTAGATAGCTCGTCTCCTTGGCCAGACTCGTTCTCATTCTATCCCATTGCCTAGTGTCTGAGCAGCTTGTGGAGCTCCCGATGACATCTAGGGTGATCCTGATGTGGAAAAGAAGCCGCAAGTCCAGAGGGGAGTGAGCAATTAACCTTTAGTCTTTGCTCACTCTGTTCTACTTTTGCAAACAACCTGCAAAAATGAGTTTACTTGAAAATAATACCCATATAAACTTAAAGCCTATCCTGGAAATTCTGATGTATCTGGATTTTAGATTTTTTAAAAAACAACAATGTGTGTGTGTACTGGGGGGTACATTTGGAAAGTTTGGATATTTGTTGTCTAAGCCAGACAGTACTAAAAGTGCCAACATGAGGAAGGGAAAACATAAAAAGAAGAGGCTTAATTCTCCCTGTTGGTAATAAGGGAAGAGATATCTCCTGCCCCAAAACGTGTAAGTACTTATTCCATTCCTTAAAATGTATGTAAATCTTTTTGAAAACTAGATGGGTCTTTTGTTTGTTTTATGACCCAGGAATCTTTCTCGAGCACCTGGGAACCATCTCATGGAAATGTGAACATCAAGGAAAACAGTTCTCCTATCTCACAGTTTCTGTGGGAGCCTAACTTCAGTGGGAGCGTTACTCCAAACAGTAAAAGTACTTCCTTTCATAAAGATGGGATGGGAGTTCATTCTTCCTCTAGATAAAGCCAAATGGTCACCCCAATTAGCAGGTAAATTTAGGATGAACTCTATGTTACAAATTGTACTGTCAGTCCTCTTATTTGGGGACTTGTTTTTGTTTCTCTTGATAATTTTATGTAATGGGTTGCATCTGCTTGGCCGTATAAGAGAATTCTTTCTGTCTTTGCAATCCCTTAGTAGATTGCTTATGATGAGCATGGCATCCTGGTTGAATGTTTATTCAATGATAAAAGTGTTTTCACCTCTATTATCTTTGTGAGAGGATTTCTGGAGTAGGAGAAAATATTGTTTTTAATTATATTTCCCCAACACATAACTGTGGTTTTAATTGGAATAATGAACTCAATAAAATAATAGAATATACAATGCCAGTTGTTCTTAACCAAAAATATACATTAGACTCATCTTCAGGGTTAGTATACAGATTCCCAGTGCCGCATTCAGAGATTCAGATACTACACTTTGGGGAAAAAGCAGTGGAGTAAACACTTTGGGGGTAAAACACCTTTAACAACCACCCCAGATTATTTTGATGTAGGTGTCATTGTAAATGGATGTTGTCACATACTTTTTTTAATTTACCATATGAAAAATACTTCCTTTTGCTATCCTAGTCACTTCCTAGCTCATTTGTAAGTATATAATTACAACATCAGCTAGATTCTCTCTGCTGAGCATGTTGGCCTTCACGTCATCCATGAAAGGGTGAGCCTTGACACCCTTCCCAGGCCCCAGGGGCCAGTCCTCTGGCCCCCCAATCTCCTGAGGTCCTCTGCCTTCCACTTCATGGAGGAGATGAAGATAATTAGCACCTCTCAACTTCTCTGCCTGTATGTTTTCTCTTCTCTTTCTCTCCTAAATCAAAGAAAGAGCTACCACTTCTCCAAGGTTACTTGCTCCATCTGTATCTTTGATCTCATCCATACTGTCTTTCTTCATTACATCAGTTTTTTTTAGTATTCCCAGGCTCTGAAGGCTTTCCCTTTATTCAGGAATAATCATTTGTCACTAGCACTCTAATCCAAAAATTATCTTTTCTCATTTAAATCACTGGCTCAGGATACTCCTCTCTTTCCTTCCCCACCAAAGTTATGGTAGTCTATTTTCACACTTTCCATTTTCCTCTCCCCATTCATTATGCAGTCACTACACAGGGTTCAACCCCCACATGGCCCTCTTTGGTTTCCACCTCTCTCCTCAGATGCAGGTCTGTACGTCCTACCACTGAATAGAGGCTGCCACTCTAAGTTCTAGAAGCCCCTCAAACTCCTTATTTCTGAACCCAAACTTCCTTTCTCAAATATGCATGTGCCTTATACTTTCAGGGTCAGTTAACAGTATCAACATCCAATTACCCAAGTTCAAAACATCCTCCAAAATGTCATCATCATCTTCTCGCTCACCTCCCACATCACATCGGGCCTCAGGTTCTGCTAAGCCCTCCACAAAAACATCTCAATGGCTGCGTCCTTCTGCCAACCCCCTTACCCTGCCATCATATTTTTCTCCACCCTAGTCTCCTCTAACATGACTCTCTCTTTTACGCTTCCCCCAGCGTCTGCTTTCTGAAACAAAATATGATCATGTCAAGCCCTTAAAAAGGTTATGTTTAGACAGGCTCATGCTCTTCATTGCCTATAAAATAAAGGCAAAGTGCTTTAATCACACAAAAAATGCACAGAGCCTTCTTGCCAAAACAATTGCACCCGAATTTACTCAAACCCCCAGTTTTGGTGAGCTTATAGAATGTACAGAGAAAAAGGAGATGTGTTAAATGACACATCAGAGATGCAGGCAACCAGATCCAGAGAGGCAGAATTCTATAAAACAAATTAGCAAGTTACTTGAAGAGATAAATAGCACTAAAAAACAAAAAAGGACAAGGAGGAACTATTATAAATTAAAATAGACATATATCAACAAATGCACCATGTGAATACTGTGCAGACAAGTTGGCTGAATATTGATGATCTATTAAGGAATTACTGTTAAGTTTATTAGATGTACACATGAAGTGTAATGACTTTTTTAAGTTCTTTTCTATTAGCTACACATTCTGAAGTATGAATAATGAATTTATTTAACTATTCCAGAGATCAGAGTAGTAAGAAGGAGAGAGAGACAGAACAACATTTATGGGTTGATAATTGATGATGCTGGATAATTAGTATAAGTGCTTTTTCTACTAATATCTACTTTTCTATGTTTGAAATTTTCTATAAAAAATTTTATAAAAACCTTTATTTGTGCTATTCAAAACCACTAACAACTTAGCCTTAGAATACCTTTCTAGGTTTACCTTCCATCCTGACCTCCACGTTTTTATTTAACCTACCAAGCACTTGCACACTGTATCTGGGCTCACGAAGACATCCCTACACACTTTGGTATTTATTCTGGAGCAAGCCAGATTACTTCTCCTCAGGTAAACTAGAAATCTCACATCAACTACATAACCACCTGCTGACTGCTCTCTGGATGTGTGCGATTGCTCTGGCATGCTCTGAGCATAGCAGTACAGGTAGATTTGGAGAATGTAAAACATGAAAGTATTTCAGTTTTCATAGAAGTCTTGGAAAAGTGTTTTCAGATTGTCTAATCTTTATTTTGTAAATGTTGAACAACAGTGGCTCTATAAATTTAGCTGATATAAAAATGACAAATACTTAAATGAAATGTTGATTTACTTCTCACTGAGTGCACATTTTAGGAACCTGTGGGACATGGCCATCAGTATGGCCCAAACCCTCTCTCTGTCACAGTGTTGATGGACTTCTGTGAAATGATTTCTGAAGCTGGCCTGTGCACTTGGGTGATGACCACCATTTCATTAAAATAATATTTTGTGAGGAATGCATAATATTTCACATTTTCTTAAGTATTATTCCTATGTAAATCTATTAGCATATAAAGGAAGTTTTGAAAGTCCGAATTAACTTATAAGGGAAAAAAAAGGCATCAATTTGGCAGATTGAATGAAATAAGCTGGACAATATTTTTCACATCTGTGAGCAGTCATTATAATAATATTTACTACGATGGACACTTTGTATGTTAATGTGGATATAAATTACAACTCCAGAAAAATGTGTTTTGTCATTTTCCATTTGTTAGTATCCACTTAGGAATATCGCCCCCTTTTCTGTATGTACTTAAATGCTTTATTATTCAAACATAATCAGTCTTTCCAGATAGAATTAGAGAAAAGATTAGATTCAACGTACCAGGAAATCTACTGTGGAGGTTAGCATCACAGTTGTAGCCATTGAACTGAGCAGACCCCAGAAGCACTCTAACTGTCAGGAGCAACAGCAGCCATATCCGTTCCATTGCAAAACCTAGAAAAGAGTTACTCATCAATGAGGACATCACCAGCCTTCACTCTTACTTGCTGGAAAGACTGAGGCTGACCTCAACTCACTACTGGATAGGCAGGCAGTATACTTCCATGCAGGCAAAGCCATCAAAGGCCTAAGGATGATCAGAAATAATTATCAGCAAAATATCTGCCTATTGGGAATTAATGGGACCCATCATGATGTTTTGGTTACAATATTTCAAAATTATTTTCATTCTTTGGCTTCTGTTTGCAAAAGAAAAAGTATTATAAATAGGAAGGACTCAAACCAAGTATTTGGTAGATTAGAACAGACTAGCCAGGCAGACTGACCAATTTGGAGACAAGCCTACACTTTAAAATACCTATATACACAAAATCAAAGGGATTTAACACTCAATGCTTAATTCTCAGAGAATTCTCAATATTCTTTCTTTTAATTGAGGTGAAGCTGACACACAATATTACACGAGTTTCAGTGACCACAGAGTAATTTGACATTTATATACATTACAATTTCTCAATATTCTTAATGACTAAATAATTTCAGGAGAAGTTCCCCCTTAAAAATTAATTCCAAACTACTGTTTCTTCTCAAAAATCAGTTGTTGTGTATAATTTTCTCAGGAAACACAGAGATAAAGCAAAAGGGAGAACAGTAAAACACCTTCTATGGAATGACAATCTGGTTCCCCCAAGGCCTGCTCATTGGTGGGTAAAAAGGATGCTCATACATGAAAACCTTGAATTTTTAGTAGAAAGTATAGAAGATTTTCTTTAAGTTGTCAATGTGTGTTGAACAAATAAATATAAATTGACTCTGATACTTAAACACCAGTCTGTCTGGTGTTTTTTTTCCCGAATGCCCTTTCATTGGCCTGAGAAAGTTAAAATATTTTCCAGAAATATAGCTTGTACGTGGAAAAAAAAAATCTTTTGGTGTTGGTGGTTTTTGTCTGTGCATAAAAAGCAAAAAGAAAATAAAATTGTAAATAGTTGACTCAAATAATTTAGTGCATTTTAAAAGCTTGGGGTTTTGAGGGGGGAGCAGAACTGGTGTTTTAGCTCTCCTTGAAGATCTGCCCTTATATGATTAATCAAGTCTTTAGCAAAAGGAAGGAAATACATCTTGCTTTTGAATCACCATTTTAGTATAACAAGTTTATGGTAAACAAACTTACTTTGGTGAGGATGTGGGAAAGGAAGGCATGGGTTTACTCTCAAAAATAGACTGAAAAAATGTGAACTCGACAGGAGCTAACTTCCCTCGGCATTAAAACATGCCACACAGGCACAAACCCAGTGACTTTTGGGAGAACAGCCACACACCTGGTTACTTCTAATCCCCAGGACAGTCCAGATGCAAAAAGCTTATATAAACGGCTGATCCAGACCCAGGGATCTCTCTGCAGCACCTTTGCCTGCACTGTCTAGCTCCTCAAGATACTTCAAATAAACTAACCCAGCCTTGTTGTCTAGCAGTCTTTGGAAGACCATCAGGAAAGAGAGCCCCCTGTATCTTAGCAGTATCCCAGTACACACACCCCTATGATATGCCTTGCCACTCCCTTCTCGTGATGAGTCCTATTAATTTCCAAAAAGCAATGGTGACTCTAGACCCACATTGCTGTCCTCCATCTAGAGTGTCTCCCATCCCAGGGATTCACAGAGTCACCAACAGAAATTGGTGAGCTACTTTTATTATTCTAAAATGCTTTTTTCTAGCTTTTAAATTCTCTCACAGGAGAAAATGCTTATTGAGTGGACACTGTGCACAAAGAGGGCACTGGGGGCCAGATACACCTATAGTTTCTCCTTCATATTCCTTATAATAATTGGATGAGATTGGAATTATTGTTCCCTGTACAGAGAGAAAAAATTAAGTCTCAAAAAGCTTAAGTGATGTCACATGGATGTCAAGTGGAGAAACTAGAATTCAACTCCAGGTCTTCCTGATAACAGTTTGCTGTACAATGCTAGCATCATCTGTTAAATTCAGTGTTACTTTGGCTGCTGTTTACCATCAGTTGTTTTACTTTAGTTTTTTAAATTGTGTAACCTTTAATAGATCTTGTCATCTGAAAATGGGTAGGCAAATTCTTAGGTAGTGACTACAATTTGCTTAATAGATGTATTTATAACACAGGCATTATGAAGGACAAAATTATCTTTCAAAAAGGACCTCATTATGAAAACAGAATTATTGCTATGGACTAAACTGGACACATCTAGGTTGGCCAGCAATGGATGAGAAACTCAAGCTATATTAAACAGCCTACTAATAGTGGTAGTGAAGTCTTAGCTTTACAAGTTGAGATCAGATCTGAGATTATCCAAGCACTGCATGTCTCTCTCCTTTATACTTTGAACAGGACCTACAGAGTTGTCATGGAGATTAAAACCCTTAATAAATATTTTTTGATGAAAAGAAGGTAGAGGTAGAAGGCAGCTTGCTTTAACAGAAAATACATTGATTCTGATATTAGCAAATATAGATTCAAATCCCCTCAGCCATTCGCTAGATTTGCCATTTGAAAATCAATATGATGCTAGTAAGACTTTATAAGTGCATAAAGAACATAGCATAGTCTGGATGTACAGAATGCCCTGAATATTACTGTCAGGGCTACGGCACATTGATGTGCACATTGTGCCCTGTGCAAGGGCATCCAGGGGAGAGAGAGAGTGATGTGGAACGATGGTGGCAGGGAGAGACCCTGTGTTCCTTTGGCTGAGCCACATGTTCTGGAAAATAAAGTGCTCAACACAAAATTGTCTAATAACAGCCCGGATTAGTTGAATTGCATTATTACATTTATAATGTCAATTGTACTGGTCTGTTTTAATATTAAGGGATATTAGGTAGGGAACTTTTAAAGGACAGACACATCTCTCATACAGGTAGTATCCACATTTTGATCCCTATGCCATTGGCAGTGTTTATGGCATTTTCCAGACTTTAGGAGGCCCTTTTTATCCAACCTGCAAATTAAAACAAAATGGTGAACTATTAACTTGCAAACTTCCCATCCTCAATCCTATCTCCATTATTTCCCCTGCACATAGGAAACCTGAGCATCAACTCACAGAAGCAAGTTTGGAGATGGTCCCCGCCCTAATTCCTAAACTTGTTTTCTGACAGGAGATTGCTTGGGATTTAGAGACTCTATTAAGACTCTACACTCATCAAAATATAATGTCCTGTTTCCTCAGGCTCCCTAGATGCTGGGTGGGTGCAATTCTTGGCATGTGTACCCCAGTCCTGATCTGGCTGAAAAAGTTTGGTTGAACTTCATGTCACATGGTAGAATGTGATTTCTGTGGTCCACTCTGGGATGACCTGAGGTGCTTGCTGTCCCATTGTGGCTCCAGAAAACTTGACTAGAGGTATTTCCCATCTTCTCCACCATAACTAAGTCAGCAACCAATAGCCCTACCTTGGTGCTAGCAAGGACATACGAGACTGCCTACCACAGCCATCATTATAAAACACCAATAACAAAGTCTTAGACAATAATGACCTTAAAGATAGGTGTGTGCAAGGTTTTGCACATGTTTAACTTAGTATTTTCATAAGTTTAAGTTAATGGGGATATGGAGAGGAGAGGAGGACTGAATTTAAGGAATTCAGAAGTGTTGAATTTAGACAGAGACTACCCCATCTCCTAAGCTGATACTAATAGGCTCTGTATTTTATACTTAGCCATATGAAGGAAGTCATATACTAAGTGACTTGCTATCAAGAATGTCAACATTTCTATTAAATTTTCTTTTTTAAATTATAATTTCTTCCAAAATTAAGAATTTCTAATTTATTTGCTTAAGATTGAACTTGAGTTAGACAAATGTAATTTCACTCTCAAAATTCTCACTCAGTTTTATTTAAATTGATATAGTTCTGTCACCAACACTGTTCTTTAATATTGTATATTTGATCATCTTTTTTTGACCTTTTTATTGAGATCTGTTATGTGCTGGGCACTGAGCTATGTTTAATATTCAACTATTAACATAGATTTAATTTTTCCCATGTTACAAATGCAGAAACTGAAGCCTGAAGTTTTTAATCGACTTGCCCAGGGTCACAGACCTAGTAAATGGCACCGCAGAATTCAAAACCAAGCCTGACCTTTGGAATTATTACTCTACTCTGTTAGACTTAATTGGAGTTTGTCAAACAAATAAAATGAATATCCTACTAATTTTCAGAAAGTAGATTATATTAATAATGTGTGCTTAAAATGTGCTTTGAACTAAATGATTTAGATAAATCAGGCAAAATATTTTTAGTATCTACATAATTGTCACGCACTATTTCACTTTAGCAGTGAATGCATAAAGAATATTACTCTTTTCACAAATTGATTTAATGATAGTACAGTGAGTTTTCAGAGCTGACTGTGTACCAGCTTTTTTTTTAAGCACTACATATATAATTTCTCATCATGAGAAAGGTGGTTTATTCTCCTTATTCTGCGGATGAGAAAACTGAGGCACAGAAATGTAAAGTAACTTGATCAAGGTGAAACAGATGACCAGTGTTAGAATCAAGATTCAATGCACAATGACCCCAGAAACCACTCTCAGCTATAATGTGGCACTACCTTCCAGAAAACAATCCTTAAACACTAAGCCAAATGGAAAAAAGGCAATTACTTGGTAAATTTGATCAATATGGATTTATTCCTGCTTTCATTTATCAAATGCTTTCATGTGCCTTGTCGCATCTAGGGGAGCTGAGGTACCGCAATTAGAAAAATGTTTATGCACATAGAGCTCACATTTTAGTGAAGGAAGTCAGAAGAAAATAATATCTATAAGTAAAAGACAGAGCATGTTGTGATAAGTACTATGGAGAAAAACAGAGCAAAAAGAATTGATGGGGAGTTCTGGGGGAGATAGGAGAGTACTGAAATTTTAAATGGGGTGGTCAGGGAGGGCTATATAACCAATACATAGAAATGAAGCTTGGGGGGATAAAACTGCTTCAGTTATGAACTGCAGATCTACCTGTTTTAACTTTGTAATTTTTTTTTGCTACTTATGTATTTCCCAAATAAAACAGACCTTTAGTGCATAAATTACTCTCTTGGACACTTTGAACAGCTATATTAACCTTTTCTAATGAATAAAGGTGTCCTTTCATGCCTAAGAAAAGTAATTTATTAAGTAGCACCCCTGTGACCTGAGAAAAAGTGAACATGTTCAAAAGTGCCTTTATTTACTCTTGAGAGTAGAAACAAATAGGCTCAACAATTTATCAAAGTTTCATACTTCCTTAATTTTATTGCCTTCATATAGGCTGTCTATATGATACTGTTCTAGTTAGGAGGAAAAATAGAAAATTCCAACCAAACACCATATCTTCAAATGTTTAATCATCAATTGAAGATTTATTCATATTTTTCACTAAAGTTTTTAAAATTTTTTCTATTATACAGATTCACAAAAATATGAAATTAGCTCCTTGGCATCAGTGATTGCCCCAGTCCTCCCTCCTCAACCCTCCTCTGCATTTATTGACCAGCTACTCTGCACAGACTTGCTGGTTTCTACCTGGGGCATAACCTCATTCCTGGGCTTTTGTATCAACCCCTTAGCCCACCACCAAGCCTGTCCTCAGGAAAAATCAGAAATGGTTCATCATCTTTAAATGACTGAAAATAATTTAAAGAGTGGAAAAGAGAGGAGTGTGTGTGTGTGTGTGTGTGTGTGTGTGTGTGTGTGTGTGTGTGTGTGTATTTTAACAGAGATCAAAGTTTAAGGTAAAGGAATAAAACCCTTCAAACCAACCAACAGGATCCAGGGAAGATCTGGGACAAAGAGGCACCGAGGTTGTACAGGTGAGCAACTGTCCTGCTCAGTTCAGTCTCATGGTGTTACACAATCTTGCCTCTTGTAAAAGGACATATTAGCTCACTCTCCAAAATCACCAGTTTTAAAGAGCTGGAAACAATGACTATTTAATGAGGAAACATATTTTCTGAAGGGGTGTCCAGACTGAAGTTCTATATTCCTTATTTCTATGTTGCACTTGGACATTAGAGGCAACATTTATATTAAAAGGAAAATGAAAATATAAAACTTTCATCAGAAATAACCATTATTATGTACATACACATTCTTTAAGGTACAGTTCCCTTGTCTTGCTAGCCAACAAATAAAACACACTGTGTACTTTCAGAAACATGCCTCCCATGAAGGAAATAAGGAAATATATTTACCTATCAAGAAGTTCAGAAATTTTATGACTCCAAAGATGCTGATATATACCACAGGAAATATGAATGCTAAGGGCTGTTCCTAAGGAAAAAACCACTCCAGTTTTCTCTGACACAGTGTGAGTGCTCATTTATTTTCCTTTGCTTGCCTTTCTTATTTGTCTTTCTGTTGGGGATTTTCTCAAGTAACCTAGAGCATTTAAATGATCTACAGTGTTTAGTTTAGAGCATTAATTCTAACACCTTAGTTTTGGGGCTATTGACAGATTGAACTAAGTCACTCTAAAAGCTTTTTCTTAATTCACCAGGTTCATTTTCAAGATACCGTGTACATTTCATTCTTCTGAGGAAGCTTTAAAGATATATAATAACAAATTAATAATAAAATTATAATTTAATGATATTAAATGCCTATTTTCCTCTAATTAATTAAATGATTAATTTATCCATTCCACATATTTTTACTGAGCAGTTACTAAGTGTCAGACTCAGGGCACTGCAGGTGCAGTGGTAAGCAAAGTAAACATGGTCCTTACCCTCATAGAGTCTGTGAACTAGAGAAAGAATCATTAAACTAATAATTGCATACATAACATATATTTACAAAATATATTTGGTAAATGCTATGAATGAAAAGTAAAGGGTGCTTCAAGAAAGTGTAACTATAGAACCTAATTTTTTTGATGTGTGGCAACTTTTTTTATATGCAAGGGATACAGTGATCAACAAAACAAACATGTCCCTACCCTGTTGAAGGCTGCCATCCAGTGACAATTCATTAGAACATCATTTAATGGTAACTAATTACATTTTCAGTGTTGCAACTTCTACACTGTGGTCTGTTAGTATTCTTATCAATCGTAGATCCTAATTTAGATGGTAGGTGTCAAAAAAAAAAAACTTTCCGAAACATGCCATAGTTTTGAATTGAAGGATTAATTTGAGTTAGTCGGAAAAGAGAATTCCAGGTAAAGCTTACTGCATAACCACAGGTCTCAAATTGTAAAATCAGTTAATATTTTGTGAAATTTGAAAGAAGGTCCATGATACCAAGCAAGGAAGAGAGGGCCAGGAGATAAGTCTGAAGGTACAGGAAAGGAGACCCTGGAGTACCATTTTAAACCAAATAGAAAGCTGTTGAAAGCCTCTGAATTGAGGACTAGGATTGTAAAATCAGGAGTGGAGTGAAATAAACAAGTTTAAAATATTATTTTGAACAGGAAATAAAAGGACTTGGTGTTGAATTCTAGGTGCAGAGTGAGTGAGAGGAACCAGGGATGGCTCTCCACTTTCTATCTTGATTAACTAAGTTAATGGTAGTACTAGAGATGGAAAAAAATTTAGAGGAGGTACTTACTGTAATGGAGAAGGAGCCAAGATATCAGTGGACTAGGGCCAAATGCACTGCAACCAAGTTTTTCTGGACAGAAACTTAGAATTGTAAAAGATGAGACACATAGTAAGAGACAGTATAGCAATCTTGTTTTAAATTGCAAGAGCAAGCCTCTGTTGGTCATTTCACGGTATATAAATATAATCTGTACTGACAGTAGAATGTTTTTAACACATTCAGATGGATAGCATCTTAATCAGCAGTTGGGAACTGCAGCTACCTCACAGAGTCAAAATTACCCCTGAAATTCCTTAAATTGCCCACCTTTATGTGGGATTCATGAGTAAATGAATGGTATTTTGAATGAGTTTCCCCCTGATCATTTCTGTTGCCCCTGCCTTTGAGGAAGATGAGAAAAGAATCTATTTAAAATGGAAAATATTGCCTAATTCTGACTTCCAGATGCCCTTATTTTAAACTCTAGGTAGAGAAAATAGCCATGAAAATCCATGGTTTCTCACTGCTAGTGACAAAGGAGATTTTGGCTTTCAAATATCTGGGCTTTAAGAGCCAGACTTGGAGGACAAAGCACAGAATTTGTACTAAAACCCATAGAGAAGGTGTGAGATAGGCTATGTCACAAGTGAAATGTTCTGCCCCACATGCAAGAGCTTGAAGAGGAGAGGGAAAAGCTAAAGAGTGATTAGACTCTGATGTAGGGTTTTCTTTCTGCTCCCCACTTTAGATAAAAATATCCAAGCAGACACACAGAATCCAGAAGCAGAGTTCCTGAGTGCCTATCCCCTTGCCATTCCATTCAGAATCAAAGTCCCCACATATGCTGACTTTCTGTCTGAAATCTGGTAGGAAGCATCTGTCAGAATGCCCATGACAACATGGGGGAGTCAGAATTGAGAGGAATGGTGATGGGGCAGATCTAGACAGAGAAATCTTGAGGCAAGTTCCCATACAGTCTTCCAGCTGGCATGGAGAAACCTTTAAAAACTTCCATAACTCCTCAAGAGAGATAGAAGATAATTCAAAATCAAAATGCATTGTACTTTGCTGGGAAGCCAGTAGGTGGATAGCTGCAGGATGCATAGCCCAAAGCCATGGGATATCTGGAGAATATGTGTAGTGGAGGATATCTAAGTTGCTGGTAGGAGATAGGATAAACCACTGTTTCCACAACTTTGAAAAAAGAGCTCATAAATTATGCTAGCCATATTGGACCCAGCAAGGGCTGTGGTGATACGACTAAGGACCAAACAGATGAGAATTCTCCATTAATGCTAATTAGGACCACAAGATGATAAATCGACTAAATATCTTCACCAATGCCAAGAAAATAAGACTTTTATTAAAGTAGTGAACATATACAATAATTACTACAATTTATTTTATTTACATACACCTTAAAAACTTATTTAATGATTATTGATAAATATTATTTAATAGCTATTAAATAATATTTATCAATCAATAAATAATAATAGAACCTAAGAGAGTAGGCGGTATTCTTATCTTAAAGGCTGGGGCAACAGAAATGATAAACAATATTTAATAACTATTAAATATTATTACATATTAATATTTATTAAATATTATTATCAATTAAATATTATTTACCAATTTGAGGAAAAAAGATGGTGGAGTAATAGGCAAGGCATAAACCTCCTCCCACATACAGCAAATACAACTAAACTTGAAAACGACCTGAAGACTGCAGAACAGACCATCTACACTTAGTAAAGAAGAGAAAACCACACAGAGAAGGGTAACATGGCACAGCCATGATAGAGCAGTACCCAAGCACTTCCTCAATCCCAGCCCACAAGTGGGAGGAAGAGGAATGGAGTGGGGAGGGGATAGGCACTCAGGAACTCTGCACACCTGGCCCTGGAGATCTGCTCTGGGAACACAAGTCCACATTGAATGGGATTTGGGTGATTAGCGGGGCTGGTCACCAGGGAGAGTTGGAGCACTCTGGGAAGCTGAGACTCCAGCTGCTTGTGGAGGACAGGTGTGTTCTGCTGGTCCCGCTGAGACCCAAAACAGATCAGCAGTTTGAAAGATTTGCCAGCAGTGGGAAGGGTGCCAGAAGGGTGTGGGTTGGACAGAACTCTCTCCAAAGGAGAAAAGGAAGGTGGAGACATTTCCCAAGCCCCCCCCTCTGCCCAATAGGTTGTGGGAACTCCAAGCAGTCCATTGCCCTTGTTGGCAGCTCAGCCCTGAGGCACTTCCCTGAACACCTGCCTGCTCAGCTCATCCACAACAGACATTGCTGCCTGGCAGTCAGAGGGAGGCTTTCCCACCTTTCTCAGCCCTATCTCAGCCCAACCCGGAAGATGGCTGTGGGGGCCAGCTCCGAGGATTCCTTCCTCCTCATGGGTGGCCCAGCCCAGTGCTGTGCACTCCTCTGCTGCTAATGCCATGTGACCAAATGCCCAAGTGCCCCACTACTACATGTTCCCACACCCGACCTCTGTGCTACTTACCACCATGCTACTTCTCCAGAACCCCACAACCACCCTACCCACCCCATTAGCCTAGCAGTGCACCATGGCTACAGGGCAGGCAGAGGCAGCCCTGCCCAGAATGATCCTAGCAGTAGCACTGCTGCCCTGGTTACAAAGGGCTGGCTGAGGCAAACTACTGTCTGCAGAGAACTGAGATAGACCACTGCTGGCAGACAGACAGAAAGGTGACCCTGCCCATGACCCAACAACAGCAGTGAGGGCTCCACCACAAGGAGAACCAGGCACAGGAGAGTAAAGAGTCTTGAGCATCTGGGCACACTGGACGCCTTCTTCAAAAGACCATTACTGTCTAGACCAGGAAGCATAGCAGACCCATCTACTACAAAGGAAGAAACACAGAAACCCTGACAAAATGTGGGTACAGAGGAATATGTTCCAAATAAAATTAGAGAATAAGACTCCAGAAAGAGGGCTAAATGAAATGGAGATCACCAATCTCCTTGATAAAGATTTCAAACTAAACAGTCATAAATATACTCACTGACCTGCAGAAAAGAATTGATGATCTCAGAGAGAACTTCAGAGATAGAATATTTGAAAAAGAACCACTCAGAGCTGAAGAATACAGTAACCAAAATGAAATACAATAGAGGGAATGAATAATAGACTGCTGCAAGTAGAGGAGGCAATCAATGAGCTAGAAATTAGAGAATAGGAAAACAAAGAAGCTGAGGAACAGAAAGAAAAGAATTTCTAGAAATAAAGAATGCTAAGAGAGCTGTGTGACAATTACAAACAAAACAATATTTGCATACTAGGGGTACAGGGGGAAGAAAGAGACAAAGGGATAGAAAGTCTCTTTGAAAAAATAATTGTTGAAAACTTCCCCAATCTGGGGAAG